>JAVYIG010015798.1:0-34203 GCA_035222895.1 Strongylocentrotus droebachiensis | reverse complement strand
TAGACAAGAGAATCGGTATGGTAAATTTGTGAATATTATGATGATTGCCAAATTTGAAAGCATTATCGGTAGAGTGTGACATTCGATAAGGTAGGACATTATTTATTCAGTCGTGCAGAAAATAAGACTTCCCTCCAATGTGTAATAAGAAGTAAATATCTAACATTTTCCTCATGTTTTTACATATTTAAACAAAAATTGAATGACAATTAGGGTAGTTGCTTCAGATGACAAATATGATCAATTATCTACATAGAGACTTGTGATGAGTTAGGTTTATTTGAAATATTTTACTGCAAAGTCTAGCAAAAATCTTAAATTAACCCAACAAATCTTGAAGATAGAAAAGATAAACATCATGAGTTTATGTGTAGTGTCGTAGGGTAAAACAGACTGGTCCTAGTTCAACCTGATACAGGATTTAAACCAGTATAAAGTCAAATTTAACAGAGAAAATAAGACTCAAGGGTTAAGTTTGCCCTTTGTTTAACATGACTTTAGTCCTTGTGTGAGGGTTAACTGAACTTAGTGCAGTATGGACCTATGGGTTTAAATTTGTGATTCGGTAGAAGCTAAATGTAATTTTGTCTTTTTCAGAGGTTTAGATCATTACATATATTTCTTTTGGTGCTTCTATTTTGTCATGCATTACTATTGAAGCATTCTTATACAAAATTTCTTTTAAGAATTGAACAATCTTGAAAAATGATAGTAAGATAGTATAGTTGGAGCACTCCAGATACTGCCCATTCAATTTGTATCAGATTTGTTATCCATATTTACACCAAGTTTTGCAAAGGTACACCTATTGTTAATGCATCAAATAGAATTTTTTTATTTTATTTTCCGCCTTTAATACTCTGCAGTTAAGTTGATCTTTTTAGTTGTTGTAGCTGCATTTATTGAACTTTTTGTCTCACTTTTTGTATGGACACTTCTTCTTTGCCATGACTTTGTACAAGTTAGGTAAAATATATTTATTTCAAGCAGTAACTTTAGATTTAAGATATTACGACAATTTTTCACAATCTAAAATGATACAGCTTTAAATGTAGAACATTTCTGCTCAGAACTATGTATGTATGTAAGTATGTATGTATGATATAACATTGTATGCTTTTATTTTGAAAGGTGTCATTTCTCAGCACCTATTTTGTACATAAAACTTGAAAGCGTTAATAATGAGAGAGGATAAAAGACTGGTGAGAATGTCCAAAGTGTACAAAGCTAATCTGCTATATAGTGTATCGTGAAGCGACAACCAACCGTCTGAATGTATAGCTGATTTTATGTTGTCGTGGTGATCGTTAAACCGGGACAAGGCTGTAGATTTCAATTGATTGTAAAACAAAAAAAAACATGGCGTGTTACTGCTTGAGGATGCAACATAGAAAACTAGGAGTTGCTTTCGGATTGAAGCATCTCTGATAGAACTCGGAGGGCGACAAATGACGAAGTTTATTATTCTGGGGCAGTCATTTTAAATGTGTTTTTAACATATTCTTGTGTTTTTTTGTGACTCTGTAAATTTCTACTTTCCACCCTGTAATCATTTGCATCTGGCATTATACTCTCTTTTTTTCTCCAAACATATGTTAGTCAGTTATTCTTGTGTATAAGGAGAAAGTTTTTGTAGAAGCATAGCTGAGTGACGCGCTGTTAGAATACCTCAAAACTGAGCAGAATTTCTCTGCCATAGAGACTCTCAAGTTATTAACTTATCATATCTATTTATTTGATCTTTTGATTTATTTGGGTAATTTTGTTAATTTCATTTTTCATATTTATACACTTAAATTCTGTAGGGACTCATGACAATTCTCTTTCAGAGACTAAAATAAATCATAGAATTTGTTTATTCCTTCTAAAGCAGTAATATTTATGATGAAAGAAAGTTGCAAGCTGCATTCTAATATCATCTTCGTCATTGAAAAAGATAAACAAACAAAAATTCTCCACAATATTTGATATTTATTTCCATTAGATTTGATTTCTATTTCATGTCATTTTCTGCTTTTGACAATTCAGTGCTTGTAAGATATATGTAAAGATAGAAACAGAGCTTGAGCAGTATTCCTAGAGAAAAATTCAGGAGAAAGATAGTAAGTTTAGAGAAAAACACAGTATTACTTATTTCATTTTCTTTTAGATAAGGTATCTTATCCTTTTCTCCCTCAAATGCCTGAACATCACTAAAAGCTTGTTGAAATTTGAATATTGACTTTTGTCTCAACACCACCTCTATGTCAATACGTTGTACTGGGTACTAATATATCTATTAAAATAAGAACATTTAACAAGGCTGTTTTAAACTTTCAAGCTCCTTTTCCATAATTTTTTCTCTATCTTAAGGAACTTCTCATGTTTAACAGCAATATCATGATTTTATATAATATCAATGTCTTGAATCGTGTTCAACTTTTAATATAGCTCCCTTTCTACAAGTACAAATCAGTGTTGGAGTTTGACAGTACAAATTGATGTACGAAGTTTACTGATGTATTATAATGATTGATGAAGTTAACAAGAATAAAAGACTCTTTTAGCTGTACTTTTAAGAATATGTAAATTGTCTAACTTTATTGTGAATATACTTGTGATAAATATATATTTGTATGTAATGTCTGTATGCTTTACTAGCTGTTTGTTGTTGTATGTCTATGACTTCCCTTGCAGGTATTTCTGACAAAAAACAAAAACTGTTATCGAGAAGGTACAATTTTTTCTCCTTTTTTTATTTCTTGTGATTTGCCCTCTTTTTATTATTATTGTTATTGTTATTATTATTCATCTCTTGTAAGCCAAATGTAAGTGCTCGGAATTTTACAGAATAAACCAAATGGTTATGTCAACAACAAATTATTGTGTTCATGTATTCTTCGTTTGATTTCCATTTGATATATTATTTCACGTGACTGCTAAGAAAACATGTGTATGCTTGAATGTTAGTAACCAGGGGACTGATGGCTTGAAGTCCTATCTGAGGGACTTGGTAACGAGGATTAATGCTTTACCAAAGGGCACCTCTCTCTCTCTCTCTTTCTCTTTCTCTTTCTCTCTCTCTTTCTCTCTCTCTCTCTCTCTCTCTCTCTCTCTCTCTCTTTTGATTTGGATATCTTTGATGGTCAAGGATAACTTCAAACAAATTGGCGTTTTTCCAAAAATATATGTTTACAAGTAGGCTACCCTGGGAAGAAAATAGGACATTTCCCTTCTCCTTTTTTTCTTTTTCAGAAGATCCTGAAAATGATTTATAATTTAACACAGAGAAGATTGGTAAGGCATGATATTTTGAGAGAAAGAGAGAGAAGGAGAAAAACAGAATGGTGAGAGAGAGAGGGGTAGGTGGAAGAGAAAGAGAAAGGAGATATGGGGGGGGGGACTGCATAAAACAGGAAACATAATTTTTTTTAGCAAAGAACGACATTGCTGCAACTCTTTTACCAAACGCTATGACATGAAAATTTGATCACCTGCATGCTTCATATCTTTTAAAGCCAGTCAGTTCATGATCTAATCACGCATAACAAAAAAAATGAACAAAAATCAAAAAAAGGTTTCATTATGCTGACGTACGTAAGCGTACGTGTTTTAGTAATCGTCGTAGATGGCGCCAGAACTTTCTAGCAGACGGACGGACCTTGTAGTTGTTGTACAGTATAGCTGGGAGCGCTGATCGGGTTAGAAGACACGTTTTCAAATTTGCTCAAGTTTCACGGGTAATTAATTTAAACATTTTCTTGCTCAGTTTTCAATACTACTCTACGCAGTATTTTATTGAGCGAGTTAGACTAATATTTGTTTAATTTGCAAACGGTGACTTCGTAAAAACGTCAGTACAAATGATAAAACAAGCTTTGTTTTCGTCCGTGTTTTTATAATGTAGCCCCTCGTGTATGTTTTCGTGTTATGTGTCTCGTCTATCATCGATCCGCATCCGTATGCGGCTGGCGTATTTTTTATTTACACGCTAGCGAGGGGAATTTCTCGATTAATTCCAATGAAACCACTCGCGAAGAGTCTAGACTGGATAGGAGAGCTCGCTAGTGCTATACGCTAGACAGTAGTGTGAATTTACATCGAGGACAAAGTTTGCTTAACTTTTTCTTGAAACACTTTTTTTTTTTTTTTTTTAGAGTCTAACAGTTAGATCTAGGTCTAGATCTAGATCTATATTTTATTTCTGCATTTTTGCCATATAAAATATAACTGAATAACAAAGAACATATAAATGTAAGGTATAGAGGTCTAATACAACATAAACAAACAATAATTTCTTCATGTCAAAATGTTTTTTTTACATAATAGATCTATATCATATGTAGACCGAATTTTTCTGTCTCTTTCGTTCGTTAGCCTCTGATTTGGGTAAGGTCGGCTCTCTCTTTAGAGACAGAATAGCCTTATACGCTGTAGTAGCCGCTGGTTTGTACTAAGAAACGTTACACAACACTTGGCCAAACTTAATCCCTAATTTTGATATTTTACCGGATGCATATCCGCTGCATGTTATATTGTAAATTAGGTAAAAACTTAACTACTTGGGTTCCACTTACCAACTTGACTGAAATAATCCGTTTAATGGTCCATTTTTACGAAATTATGGGTCAAGATCGACATCCATGAAGAAAATCTTGCAGCCGGGTTGCGTATGACGTCATCTAAATCTCATCCCTTCTAGTCTACGCCGAAGACAAAATGATTATAACGGAACAACTGTGCACGAGCTACGACGTGCACAGTTGTTCCGTTATAATCATTTTGTCTTCGGCGTAGACTAGAAGGGATGAGATTTAGATGACGTCATACGCAACCCGGCTGCAAGATTTTCTTCATGGATGTCGATCTTGACCCATAATTTCGTAAAAATGGACCATTAAACGGATTATTTCAGTCAAGTTGGTAAGTGGAACCCAAGTAGTTAAGTTTTTACCTAATTTACAATATAACATGCAGCGGATATGCATCCGGTAAAATATCAAAATTAGGGATTAAGTTTGGCCAAGTGTTGTGTAACGTTTCTTAGTACAAACCAGCGGCTACTACAGCGTATAAGGCTATTCTGTCTCTAAAGAGAGAGCCGACCTTACCCAAATCAGAGGCTAACGAACGAAAGAGACAGAAAAATTCGGTCTATATCATATGTAGATCTACATAGACTCTAGATCTATAATAACGAAACTGAATATTTCCATAACATATAGTCTAATCATAAATTTAAATAAAGTATTAGTCTTCTATCCGAACTATTCTGTTGGAAAAGTGCAGGAGACCGCAATCATAAGCAAAGCTTGACAAGCATGGCGGCCTCAGTTATGAATGGTTATGGAATCTGTTTGTGTTTCTAATCTTCAAATATTAATATTATTCTGCATCAAATATAAAAATATTTGATTTCTACTGTGGTATGTAAAGGCATGAACTTACGTTAATACATGTACAGTACGTACAAATATATCTTTTTTTAACCAAGAAGGTGCACCATGGCAATACATTTTAACAAACACATCAACATATTACCTTGACATCTCATCACCATAGCCATTGTAAACCATATATTAATGATACATGTAAAATATAGATTGAAGCAATTCTAGTCCATTGGCTGTATCCTGAGTGTGATTATATAATAGATTTTGAGTAATATTTGCATCTACCTGTAGTTGAAGAATAGATATAGTGCATGAACTAGAATATAATGCACCTGTCAATTGTATGACCCACCCCATGAACTCCGGGGATGGTGCGTCACTTGTCTAATGTGCGTCGGATTTTACTATACCATGACGCACATATGCGGCAAAACTATGACGAACTTCAGGCTACCAATGACAGTACCAAGGTCAAAATTATGACGCACCAGTTGTTGATTTTGACTGTCATTTGAATACACTGTACTTTATTCAGTGACGCACCTATGTAAAGTGACTGACATCGACACACCCCACCGTCAATATTGTGACTGACCATAGGAGTAAAATGACGGTACCCTGAGTCACACCTTGATGGTAAATAACCCAACCATGACGCACCTTCCCGGGGTCCATAGGGTGGGTCATACAATTGACACCTGCATAATGGAGATGTGGAGAAATCAAGTTGGAGCTCAATTGGAAGCTCAATTGCTATATCTCTCTGTGTAATATGTGAACATAGCTTGATCCTGTTTTAAGAATACTGTCTTAATTATTTTGATTACCGTATTGTTTTAATGTTCTCACATTTTATGATAATTGTTACAAAATTGATGTGCAAGTTCAGTTGTTTTTATCTTGTGAATTGAATGTAATTCAGTCTACAGGCTGCCAGGTTGCCAGGTTTAAATGTCGTTAAATAAAGGTTCTTTCAGTCTTTTGACTCAACGATAGACGGTCAGGAGTATGAGTTGAACAAAAAAAGTTTAAGCACAAACAGGCGCGGCGGAGCATTTCCCAAAATGGGGGGGGGGGGGGGGGGGGAGGGGGGGGGGGTCACCATCAATATAGGGTACTTTCATGAATATATAAGGGCACCTACAAAGGGAAACATCAAAATGTAAATCTACCATATTTAGACATTGGTAGGCCTATATACCCCTACAGTTTTATGATTGTGATTACATTATCAGGGATGATTTCAATATTTGTTTCTCTCTTTACATGGTCGAATATACTGTTTAAGAATCATACTTTGCAGTTGGGTACACGTGATGGTCTGAATATTAAGAAAATTTTAAGATTTCTGACGTCGAGGGCAAAAAGTTTCCTAATGAGAAAAACAAC
Source organism: Strongylocentrotus droebachiensis (assembly GCA_035222895.1). NCBI lineage: Eukaryota > Metazoa > Echinodermata > Echinoidea > Camarodonta > Strongylocentrotidae > Strongylocentrotus > Strongylocentrotus droebachiensis. The sequence continues at coordinate 27,442 of JAVYIG010015798.1, read as the reverse complement.
AACAAGTCCTGATGGGTTGTAAGCACAATTTAATCATGAAAGGCTGAAAATATATTTCATGAGGAACACGATTATACCAAATATAAATGCGAGCGAGCTTTGGGGGAAATAAATGAAAAAGTTGCTCTAAGTCGCTCTATAGGGGCGTATGTTATGGAGAAAGGAAAAGGGATATTTTTCAGAAAGAAAAAGGACACTTATTAGAAAGAAAAGGGGCACATGTCATAATAAACCTCAAACCTGAAAAGGGCCACTCACCAGAGATGAAAAAGGTACTTATGAGAAAGGAAAAGGGGCATCTGTCAAAGAAAAAGGGGCACCTATCAGATTTTAATAGGGGCATTTATCAGAGGTGAAAAGGAGTATTTATGCAAAGGGGAAGGGGCTGTTATAAAAAAGGGAAAAGGGCCCTTTATCAGAAGGAAATAGAGTAATTAATGAAAAGGCTCCCCCCCCCCCCCCCTCGCGAGTGCAGCCCTGAGCACAAAGCTTTAACGTGCATGTCTTTATTTCCCAATCTGTTTTATTTTCTTCTTTTGCTTTGTTTTCTTTTTGATGTCTTTCTTCATTCCTTCTCTATATATGTGTTTGGCAAAATGTTCTCTTTAGTTCACCTTTTCCCGTTTTTTCTCTAGTCTCTTTCTTGACCTTATATTTGTATCTCCTCTATCGTTCTCTCTCTCTCCGTATCTCTCCCTTTCACGCGTACTTATTGGCACCCCTTTGTAAATAAAAAGTTGGTCTTAGTGGAAACAGACAAATCCGGGAGGGGGGTGAGATTATAGAAATCGAACAAAGAAGAAAGTGATGAAAATTGACACTCGAGATCGATAACTTTCTCCTTGTCAAGTTGGTCCTGATGTGTATAATGCGTAGGCCAGGGGTTCTCAAACTTTTCTTTGACGGTCCAGAAGTGATTTCTATGAAAGCTGTAAGGTCCGAAATGACACTTGTAGGCCTATACTGAAGATAATGAGGCTTGTTTTTGGTCTATATCTGATCCAAGGAAAATTGTTACAGTTTAAAAAAACAGAGCCGCCAGTGCTTCCACTTGTTTAAATAGAGTTTCCCGAAAAGAACACCAAATTCCTTGAATTTGAAGGAATTTTCTTAAAACTTTCAAAATGCCTCTTGCGTGGATCTTTTATTTGGATGAATCGCTATGACGTTTGAATATATATTATTTATTTAGTGGGCTTATTTTGCTTTCTAATGGATCCGTACATGGCAGAGCTTGAGGGGCCTGGCAGAGTCCCAGGATGCTCTTGAGATTATTTGACTTTCAAGAGAGAAATTGTCTTTAGGAGAGAAAAAGAGGTTATTTCTTTCTCTCTTATAGACAATTTTATGAGATGGAATGTTCAATTTGAAGGCTTTATGTCCTTTTTGAAAAAAGCACACAATGGGGGCAGTGCAATTTAAATTTCAAGGGATGGATTAGAGTTTTTATCGCTCTTGAAAGTCAAATAGCCCCTTCATTTAATTTTAGAAATAAACTCTAATCCATCCCTTTAAATTGCACTGCCCCTATATATTGTGTGCTCTTTTTAAGACCTCAGATTAGGCAGCAAGTAGCAGCACACGCCCTTAATACTGGACACAACATTCAATGGGATGATGCCCACATCATTGAGTTTAAAACGCACTTCTGGTCAAGAATGGTAGAAGAATGCATCTGCATAAAAAGGATAAATCCTTCACTGAACAGGGATTCTTGCTATATGTACATTGTTACCTTTCTTCGCTCCAGCGATCTCGAGGCAGCAGATCCAGCAAGACGTGTGAATAATAAAAGGTCCACGGGAGTGGTTGTTAGAAGCTTAAACCAAGAAGTCTTGCTTAAACCATGGACTTATTACTATTGCTTAAACTACAAAAAACTCACACTCTCTCCAATTTTATACAACAAAAGGTCGTCTTGGGAACCACTTCTATCTTTACGGATGGGGTGCAGGGGGGGAGCCTTTGCCGGGAGTCTTTAAAAATGAAAAGGATAAATCCTTCACTGAATAGGGATTCTTGCTATACATTGTTACCTTTCTTCGCTCCAGTCAGAGTCCAGTGATCTCGAGGCAGCAGCAGACCTGCCAACCAGTACGATTTAGGCGTATTTAGTACGATTTTTAGAAGCAAATATGACAGTACGATTCTCCTCAATAATTTTTTTTTTTTTTTTTTTTTTTTTAAATAATAATTTTAATAAATTAATGTTGTGTGTGTGTGTGTGCCTTTTTCAATTGCAAAATGCCCATTCTGTCCTATAAAGCATCTCACATCGACAATTTGGGGATGTTCATTGGTTCATCGAACACATCAGTCGCGACGAAATCATGCATATTCAACCAATGATCCATACAAAAATTTCTTCCTGTATGTAAGAACTGTAAGAGGCATTGATTCGCGTAACAGTCCGTGTTTATTTTTAAGAATACAACTTTTGTCAGAAAAATACAACTTTTGGGATTACAGAATACAGTTTTTAAAGTCCAGAGGTTGGCAGGTCTGCAGCAGACAGCAAGAAATTGCGTAAATAATTTGCCTTTGCCGGGAGTCTTGGGGCGGAGCCCCAGGAAGTTCTTAAATAAAATAAAAAATAGGAAATTCGAAATAGTCGTTACGAGCGATAGAAATTGTAATTTCCTCCTTGAAAGTCACATAGCCCCTTTCATTTCATTCTAGAAATAACTTCTCTTTCTCTCTTAAAGACAATTTTATATAACTTCTGTTTTCGTATTGTTGTACTTTCGTCCGCAGACTTCTTAGGCACATAATAATTATGTCAAGCCAACTCAGTCGGAAATGTTATCTGTAGGCCTAAGTGTAAATTTAAGTTTCATGTTCTTCCTTTTTTTTTTCTCTCTCCCTCTCTGTCTCTCTCATTTTCCTCTATCCTCTATCTTCTTCTCTTTTACATTATTGTCTCTTTTCTTCCGATTTTTTTTTTGTGTGACATAGGCTGTGACATGCGTTACGTGTTGGTGTGACATCGCACATAAATGCCAGTTGCAGATTCCCTGTCTAATAACATGTATTGATCTCGATTTAAAATTTAAAGAAAACTTTCTCATTAATTCTATTTCCGTTTTTCTAATACTTACAATAATCTCCAATTAATAAAAAAAAAATCATCTACTTCCTCTCAAGACAACATTATATAAAGGATTCATTAATGCAAGGCTATCTCGCGAGTCATCTCTCAATTTCAATAACTTTTTGCTTTCCTCATCTCTCAGTTTCTCTTGCTTTAATATTTCTTGTTACTTCCTTCCAATTGAGCTCCAACTTGATTTCTCCACATCTCCATTATATCCTAGTTTATGCACTATATCTATTCTTCAACTACAGGTAGATGCAAATATTACTCAAAATCTATTATATAAATCACACTCGGGATACAGCCAATGGACTAGAATTGCTTCAATCTATATTTTACATGTATCATTAATATATGGTTTTACAATGGCTATGGTGATGAGATGTCAAGGTAATACATTGTATGTTGATGTTTTTGTTAAAATGTATTACCATGGTGCACCTTGGTTAAAAAAAGATATATTTGTACTTTTTGAAAGTACATTCATCATCACCGGCTAGCCTTGAATTAGTCGCACACACCGACACAGTACAGTACGGTAATTGCATGCAAGCCGCGATCGAGCCATGCTAGCCATGGCATGGAGGGTCAAAACATAAATACTGTACATGTATTAACGTAAGTTCATGCCTTTACATACCACAGTAGAAATCAAATATTTTATATTTGATGCAGAATAATATTAATATTTGAAGATTAGAAACACAAACAGATTCCATAACCATTCACGTGTTTCAAGAAAAAGTTAAGCAAACTTTGTCCTCGATGTAAATTCACACTAGTGTATAGCACTAGCGAGCTCTCCTATCCAGTCTAGACTCTTCGCGAGCGGTTTCATTGGAATTAATCGAGAAATTCCCCTCGCTAGCGTGTAAATAAAAAATACGCGGGCGGGGGGGGGGGGGGGGGGCGTGGCGGCCATTACTCAACAAGCCTTAGCCAAGGCCTATCGTTCTTTTCTGATGCTAATCATTTTCTATTCATTTTTAAAATTTATTATTAATGCCAATAATGGTTTCAAAAACAGCAGCAGCAGCAATTAAATCCCACGGCACACCCACAGGCACAAGTTGTGGCAAATTAAATTTAGAAATTTCTCCCTCCCTCTCTTATCTCTAATCTCTAGCTCTCTCCCTCTCTTCCCCCCTCCCCCCCTCTCTCTCACTCTCTCTCTCTCTCTCTCTCTCTCTTTCATCATTCATACTAGATCTGTAATTATATTCCAAATAAGCTTGTAAGTTGAAGTTGTACATGTGATGATCGATGTACAAAGGTTTTTCAAAACCTTTCTCCTACAGTTTTGGTAACATCTTATTCTTGAAATGTTTCTCCTTTGTTCAGAGCGGTTTATTGCCATTTGGTCAACAAACAGTTCATATACTACCCACTTGGTCTATTCCCATATGGTCTAATAATCATTTGATCATTAATAGTAATCATCATCAAATGGGTGTAGACCAAACAGCAACTCTACAAAGAGATACAATTATTTTCTTCACTTTGTCATATTGCATTTATCATCACATCTTTACTCTGTCTTACTCCTAGGTTTAGGACGTACAATTCACAATGGGTAACGTCTACAAACTTTGGTTTGGTCTGGTGGTGCTCCGCTTCATCTGGTGTATATGGCCCCAAACAAGCTATGTGGATCCTGCTGAATTCTTTGAGGGAACAGACAAGCTTGCCTGTGAGTCTGAAATGAATATATCCACATTTTAATTAACTCTTTCTCTTATCAAACGGATGTGGCAATATGAATGTTATTACTTGACTTTTCAACATGACTTACTGACTTTCGGTGAATCATTTAGGAAAAGAAGTTAAAACATTAAAAGATTCAGTATTTTTTCATATCACTTTATCTTTTACTTTAAGACAACTTAAAATGACAATTTACTTTTGCAATACAGATTACTGTAATTACTTAAAAAAAATAATATAAGATCTTTCATGATACATTTTCTTACAACAATCAAGGTTGTACAAACTTTATGGAAATTGAGTAGTAAACCGGGGCTTTCCACCTACAGGTGCCCAGGATATATGGTAGCCCCAAAGTCTGTGCTGAAAGTTTGAACCCCCCTTCCCCTAAAAAAAATGGTAAGAAGGGGCTCATGCATACAGACTCAAAATTCTCAATTTGGACCCCGTATGAAAACAATGTGGAGTCTTGTATTAACTGGTTGCTGTTGATATGTTTGCTCTTTCAGCTCGTATATTTGGATTCCCAAGCACTGCTGCTGCCGGCTACGACACGCCCAAACCCCAGACCACCATCTTCTTCCCGTACATCACGGCTGGCGCTGGCTTCCACCTCCTCAGGAAACTGGCTGAACTGGGACTCGTTGCCGTCAACGAGCGAACTCTCCTCATCGCACCACGTTTGATGATCACGGCTGTTTCCCTGCTCTGCGATTCCTGCGTGTACAACATAGCAACCATCTTGGGCCAAGATGCAGGTGCTTGTATGGTCATCTTCGCCAGCTCGTTCGCGACTCTGGTGTTCATGACCCGAAACATGACCCACGTCATCAGCACTTGCACTTTCGCTCTGTTGCTCCTCCTGGTGGTGGATTCTCGTAAGAGTCAGCTGGTTCCGAAGACACCATCCAAGGATGGGAAACAGAAGAAGAAGAGTAAGGTGGTGAGTGATCCGAACCATGGTTTTTGGTTGGGAGTCTTTGTCTTGGAGGGTGTCTTTAACCATCCATCCTTTTTCATCTATTACCTCATCCCGATGGCTTTCTGGCTTACAGGATCGGCCTCCCAGCTCGGTTCCGGAGCCCTCAGAACAGTGATGTACAACCTGGCATCCTTGCTTCCTGGTATCGTCACAATGGGTACCTTCTTACTTGTACTGGATTCCACATTCTATGGAACCCTTGATGCGGAGATCCTCCTCAACCCTCAGCTGTTGCTCGAGAACCTAAACTCCAGGTTGGTGCAGAACTTGACAGTTGCGCCCCTCAATTTCCTGCAATATAACTTTCTGGACGCCCCTCTGGAAATCAGACCTAAAACCACCCATCTCCTATTCAACCTTCCATTGCTCTTCTTTCCTCTTGTCATCAGCTTTATATCAGAGATCTTCATGGTGTACAAGGGAGCAGAGCCCCAGAGCGGGAAGACGTTTTCCACATCGACAAGCCGTGCCTTCTTTGCCCTAGTTTTCACCACCCCACTTCTTGTCTTCTCTCTCTTACCGGACCAAGACCCTAAGCTTCTGCTTCCCCTCATCATCCCCCTGGTGCTCCTCTATGCAGAGTATGTGATCTACCCTGCCACAGGTATGCCTAACGCTCCTTGGATTGTCTGGAATGTATTGTTTGGATTGATATTTGGAGTTGTGCTTCAGGGTGGGGTTATTCCGGCCCTCGGAGACATCAAAGCCACGGTGACAGCACCTGTCGTTGGTAAACCCACCTTCTACCACTATGTCTTCTACCACACCCCTACCCCGCCCCAATACCTCTTAGCCTTGCCACCCCAAGGTACCTCATCAAAACACCGAAATCAGTTCCTCATCCACGACCTTGGCGAGATGGACCGCTTCGATATGCACCAGACGATCGGCTCCCTCCTCAGGGACGACAAGTCATCTACAGAGGCTTCGTCGTACAAGAAAGAGATCTACGTCATAGCCCCAGCGTCCATAGACGCCCTCTTCTGCCGAATCAACGTCAAGTTCACTTACAAGTTTGTGAAGAGTTTCACTCCCCACGTTAGCCTAAATGAACCACCATACCTGTTCCCTGACTATGTATGCAGCGCGGAGAAGGATCGTAGTTATTTCCGTATGGGCGTTCGGGATCGTATTCCAGCACTCTTTTCATTGAATATGTACAAGGTAAAACTTGTAAGTCATGTTGGATCGGAAGATATAGAGAAGTACAACGATATTCAAAAACAGAAATCTAAAGGAACCAATAAAAATCAGTAAATGACACTTGCTTACTAGTGAGGTATTTCTGCGATAATTGCATGTAGAAAGCTGATTATTTGGGGATCTTGGTTGTATAGATTGCAGATGTTATGGGTAAAGGAAAGAAGATCATTGATTAATAACAAAAAACTCCCATCAGCAGTCATTGAAAGAACTTGATTATCATATCTTTTTTCAGGACATTACAATATTGTTCTATGAGCTGCAGATTCTTATATTGATTATACACCCATTCTTCCATTCATCCACGAATATATGCATGATTTTGCATGCACAATCATGGACTATTGAGATTCATTCTAAATATTAAGTACTGTATAAAACTATTATCCCAAAGGAACCATTTGTCTTTCATGTTTTCAGTGAAATCTGACAGTAATGTTGTGAGAACAGTCTAAGGTTTTGGCCAGAAGTGCTAATACTCAGGGATGCCAACCTTTCAGAGCACAAATCAGTAACCATAAGGCTCAAAATCAGTAATTTGGGGAATAAATCAGTAATTTCCTATGCGGCGCCATGAATCTTAAAAGAATGGCAAGCGGACGCATGCGCGCATGATTATCTGAAATTTGTTGTGATTTTACTCCCACAAAGTTGCTAAATATTGATTTTCAGTTCATCACAACACATAAGTTTTCAATGAAAAATTGGCTTCTATTAAGAGAATACTTGATAATTTTCCATCTTTCTCATGCAGCGAGTGCTGGATGGCCACCATACTGTACAGCACTTGCTACGATAGATCCCTATGCGCAAAAAAAAAACGTAATTTTTAGACAACATTCCGTACTGCCGTAATGGTCGTTAATTTCCGTACCAATTACGGGAAATCCATACTAGTTGGCATCTCTGAATACTACATGAATTTAATAAAAAATTATCCCTCCAGGTCTTGGAGGAGTTTACCAGGAAGTTAATAAGATTTATTTTTTCCAGGGTATATTTTTTATCATTATTGTGCTAAAGCAAATTGTGCGTAAAAGTTAGAGGGGTAAATATGTTTTCTATTTTATCCATATACAGACATATTACTGGGAACATCTTGTGTCCTTCAACCCTAGTCATGATATATCATTCACTATTCATGGCAGAACTTTTCACCTTTTTATATATTAGTTGTCATGGAGAAATATTGAATAGGTCTCAAAGACTTTCACTTGCCCATTTTTGTAAAGATTATTGATATCAGGATGAATATGAAATATTCATATAATCCGCCTACTGCCCTACTGAAATATTTTGACTGTGCCTCAAGTGTAAAGGCCCGGTCACACAGCCTTTCGCGTCTGTATCGCGGGTAAAATTTCGCGATTTTTTTTTTTTGCCCGCGGTTGCCCGTGGTGGAAAATGTGCAAAATTGGCTTACCCGCGGTTTACCCGTGGTATGCCCGCGGAACAGACGCCGGCGACTGTTCCGCGTCCTTATCGCGGGTGAAGCGCGGCGGTACCGCGGCCTACCACGCTTACACGCGGTACACACGCTAATGCACGTGATAACAACGCGGTACAGACGCGGAACAAACGTGCTATGACCGTGCTCCACCCGCGATTACCCGCTAAAATTTCGCGTCCAATTCCGCGTGTAACCACGTCTTAACCACGGCCTAGCACGTTCGTTCCGCGTCTGTACCGCGTCTTTACCGCGTGTGTACCACGTGTACCGCCCGCGATTACCCGCGGTCTAAATTTTTGGGCAGCCCAAAACTTTTTCGCGCGGCCAACCGCGTGTGAATTTCTTACCGCGTGTAACGACGGGTAAAGTACGGCTGTATCGCGTCTTTATCGCGACCTCAAAGCGTCCAACAGCGTCTGCTTCACGGGCAGAAATTTTTGGCCGTGATTCGGCCGCGATACGCCCGTGGAGGGCTGTGTGACCGGGCCTTAACAGTACTTGCATGCATGTGTATGATGATAGATAATCAAGTTCTTGTCAAATTTGAAGTTTTGGTGCCAAATATATTTGTTAATTGTTGAGCACATTACACAATGGCTTACATGTGTGTACAACAATGTCTATGTATATGTATAATCCTTGTGATTTTTTTTCTTCAGTATGTTGCAGAACTTATGCAGTATGTCTAAAAAAATTGTTCAGTAAAATGTCGGTATCAAACATTGCTTTTACCAATCAAGTTCTTTTCTCTAAGTTTTGAACATTTGAATCATTTTAGAATGACGAAATATGTAGACTTGGTATTGAATCTATAAATTTACATTCAGTACTAATCATAAATATTCAGGAATAAGTTGCTATACATTTTATGATCTTTTGCTATATGTCGAAAAACAAATTATCAGCACATATCTCGACTAGAGTGTGTGTAGTGGTGCTGAGGACCTGCCTAATTTTTACTTCAGAATTTTCATCTGACCTACTTTGAGAAAAGCCAAAAAAAGTGTAATATCTTTTTGTAATAAAGTACTACGACAGGAACAAAATATTTTGTATCAAATTGTAATCATGAACATGCCATTTAGGTGGTTAGATGTAAATTTAGTGCACATGTAGTACTGTATTTTCGCTGAATTGACATCTTCTCTAGTGACATTTGCTTCAAGTTAGACTTTGACTTATAACGTTAGGTAAAGGTTATATTTGGGTGTAGTGTACAGAGTATAGGGTGAGATAGGTTTAGTATTTGGTCAAGGGTTGACAAATTTGGCTTGGGGAAAATAAGGAGTACAATGATTTTCACTTTCTCTGTATAAAAAAAATGATTATATTTTCAATTTATGTGCATGCTACTGGAAAATATATGACTTTTGCATGTAGAGAATATTGCATGCCAATTGGTAATAAACAACTCCTGTTTTTTGGTGTGTGTGTGTGCAAAATGATTTTTTTTATCAATATTTTTCAGCCATCTACTTAAATGTCTTAATATACAATGATTTGTTTGGTATGTTCATGTATTGGAAACAAGGTGGAAGGGATAATTATGCATTTGAAAACTTTTTTTTTGTTTACAGCCAGGAGGGCATTATCTTATGCTTTTTATGAAGAGTAAATGGCTCAGTGCCCTTCTAGCTCTCAGTAGATAAGTGTTATACTGTAAAGGTTCGTTCAGATATGGCGCTGTAAACTACTGCAAAAAAAACGCCACATTCTTTTAATGTGTGAATGAACGGAAACTGCACAAAACAAAGGTCATGTGCGTATTCCGTGAGCTCTGTGTTTAAGTTAGAGAAATGTGAAGCGTATTACAATTAAGCCGCCATGGTTCGGCCAGGCCACATCTGAACGAGCCTGATTTTTGTATAATATTAACAATTATGGATTTATTACAAGACAATCTTTCTTTTTTCTAAATAAAGACAATAAATATTTAAAATAAAAAATTTCTTGTTATTTGTGTTTTTATTTCTTTTATTCATAAATCTATCATAAATTTGAAGTATATAATACTTTAAAATCACATTTCATATTTGGTATTACGATTGTCCATGGTAGAACATGAATAAGTATACAGCGGTGGGAGGGAGGCTGCAGTGCGGATCCAAGCTGGGTGTGGGTTATTTGTCCCATAAGGTCACAAACCCAGGTCAAGATCCACTGCTTTACTGCAACAGTAAAGGCAAGCCAACCTTGAGCTCTTACACAACATGAAAACCTACTTGTAGTTTGGTAAACAGTATTGTACTGGCATTTGAAGCACTATACAATCAAAAAGTTTCGCAGCTTAACTTTTGCGAATCTGGAATCCTTGCGAAATTCGCAAAAAGTTTCATGTAGAGGTTTTGAAATCTTGTGGATGAGTCGACCGACTATGGACCACAAGGTATGGGTTTCCAATCCCTGCCACAGCACAAACATCCCTATTACATTTGCATTACTTGGCTATCTACATGATTTCTACATAGTTGTCGTGGTCTACTGTTCAAGTCGCCACCATTATCCATCGTTCTTGAAAACCATGAAGAACCCTGCACTGTGTCAATAATGATCAGTTTCTTGACCGTTAGCACCATGTGTAGTTCAGGGGGTCACTGAAGGACGATTTCTGGCAAAGTAGGTCCTTCAGGGTTTAAGCCTTCATCACTATTGCCAAAGTGTTTCAATATTGTCTATAATTGCAAGTCCATCGTTCTTATACACCATAAAGAAGCCCTGCACTGTCGCAACAGCGATCTGCTTCTCGAAAGACGGCATCTTCAGTGGTTCAGGACGTTACTAAAACATTGGTTTCTGGCAATATAATTTCTAAAAGATAAACCGACACAAAGCGTTCATCACCGTTGCCAGAGTGCTTCAATATTCTCTATAACAGCAAGTCCATCGTTCTTATACAACATAAAGAAGCCCTGTACGGCAGCAACACTGATTGGTTTGTCAAAGGACAGTGCCTTGTTGGCGAAGTTCTCTGCCGCTTCTGGTCCTAGCTCGGGGTAGAAGCGATGGTACATTTGGACTAGCTGGTGCTTGCTGGCATGGCCTATCAGCTGCTTGTAGTCCACCCGGCCTGGACGAATCAGAGCTGGATCCAATCTGAGAAGAGGAAGGGGTGGGAAATAATTAAATTCAATTTTTCTACACAAGTATATGGGCAGACAGTAGTACTGCAGTGGCAGAACTGTGGGATAAGCTATAAGATGATATGAAAGAGAGGCCCCAATATTACCAAAACTTTAGGGCATATTTTAAACTAATCTCTTTCAAACTTAAATTATGTTTATTGTACACCACTTTTCATTTTTCTGGATATTTCTAGTCTATTGTTTCTTTTGTTAAGCTATGCAATATACAAGAATGGCAAATTGTTGTCTTTCATCATCCTCATCATCATCGCATGCTGTCTTAGACACACAGAGCATTTTTTTTTCTTTCGTATTTCTTTGTTTTCTGAGTGCATATCATGAACATATTGTGCGGAGAAACTACACAATTTCTCGCATATGTCAAATTTCAGTAACATAATTAGAAGAAATGTTAATGATGCATAAGATGAACATGGAGTTACTATTCCAGTGTGGGTGGGACCGGACCTAAAACTAGGATATCAAATCACCAATACTAAATTACATCCGTTTGCCAGCATGCACTACTCATTCGTCAAACTTGATTATATCTTTAATAGTGACCTACCTGTCTATGTAGTTGGTTGTCATGAATACTATTCTAGCTTCCGTTGATGCAACACCATCCAACGTGTTGAGAAGACCACTCAGCGTGACCCTGCTCATGCCTTGGTGACGAGCTGCAGATGACACACAATTGAAGATAAGAAAAAGCAGATTAGTTGAAGTATTCAACAATATTCTATAAACATATCTGTTCAACTGGCCTATAATTAATTGTACTCTTCCCGTTTTTATGCTCAACCATACGTATTCATAGTGCACTTTGAGTACATACTTTTATGTGATTTCATCGTTTTCATCGATTTTAGGTGAATTTGGCACCTGGCGAATCTGATATTTTATACATTACAGTATTATTATTATTCATTCAAAGATGAAGTCGAGTACTGGTAATGTTGTTAGGCAAACACAATAACGCTGATCACTGAATCATGTGACTGCATATAAACCCCTCAAAAAATTCTGCAATTCATGTTTTAGCATTCAAATATCTCTCTTGTTAGTACATTATCATACTTGACGTTGGTATCATTTAAGAATGTTGCCCCATTTGTAATGATTATGTTATCATGGAATGTGCAGTATACCTGAACATGGGGCCCAAGTGAAAAATGAAATGTTGCAAATTGCGTTATTGTCGATGGTAAATTGTTCATTTGTTTGGAGGATGGATTACGTTTTGAAGGAAAAACAATGCATTTTGCAACATTTCACTTATAGAAAATGACATCCAGTGAGAAAACAAACTAAGGAGGAAAAATAAACCATTGTAGAAGCTTCTTCCCCCTTTACCCTTTTCCTCCTTCTTATCTGTTTTACTTCTCCTTGTCGTTTCGTGGTTGATTGTTTTGTAATATTGTGTTTTGTGTTTTCCAAGTCTTTGTAGGCAAAATTTGAAACAATTATATTTTTTTCTGGGGGATCCACAAACTACAAGCACTGCTTATTACTGGATCCCCCCATTTCCTCAGAAATAAAGAATTTTTTGTAATAACTTTGTTATGTGCAAAGTGTATTTGTATAGTTACCAGCAAAAATGAATTGTGGATGAAAAAAATGTCATATCTTTGTTTACCTTTCTGTTGGAAATTAAATAAATATGAATTGAATTGAATTGAATAAGTATAGAGTGCATAGTACTTTTGGAAAATTACAGGAAGAAGAAGAATGAATTCTTACGATCCTCTTCCTTCTCCCGACTAACGAAGGCAGCATCGATGTCCTCCAAGAGAATAATACTCTGCTGAGGGGCGACGTTCATAAGGTGATTGAGACGGTCGTCGGACAGGCTACGCTCGCTAAGGTTCATCATGCATATACTGTATTGCAACTCTCCTGCTAAGGCCATTCTGAGACAAAATATATAAATACATAAATCAATATTCTACATACATGTTTGAGTTTGAGTTTGAGTTATTAACATAAAAATAATAACAAGTAAAACATAATGTATCAAGCATGATTACATAAAATATAACAATATAACACAAGATACATAACATTACAAATGAATAAGATAAACATTGATAAAGTATGTTACATAAGTATGTTATGTATGAATACATAACAGCGAATGAAGAAAAGTATTGCAATGCCTCAAGTATTAAGCCTCTGTGTTCCTCCAATATCTAAAACTGTAATTGTATTGTATTTTTAGAAACCAAAGTATAAGTGCAAGTCTAGTATCTTCTACTGATCATGATGGAATATGATCAAACATAACACATATGGTATCATTTTAAAGAGGAATAAACATATTTTCTAATGATAATAATCAAAGTACTGATAATGCCATGATAAGAGAGCTATAATTGATAAAACTTGAGTTTATAGCGAGAAAAGAGAAAAATCTGTGGATTTACGAGCCATTTTTAAGGCTTCTGACATAATTTGATGTTTTTTTAACACTTACATAAAGCTACTCTTTCCACACCCAGGTGGTCCATATAGAAGATACCCTCTCCTGTATGGAATACCTATGGGATGACCAAAAAAAACATAATAACTCAAAATTATTTATTCTAAAAAAGATCTGTGTCATCATTTGATTATCACTCACAAAAAATCCTCTATAAATTGTCTGTTGAGAGCCAGAAGGGCATTAGATACAAAGATACAAGTTAGTGCCCTTCCGACTCTAAACAGATGATATACATAATATTCATGTTGATACAAATTCTTTAACCCATATTCTTAATAGGGGCCAAGGTGCTGTTCAACCTGGCTTCACTTTAATCAGTACACTGACCCATGGAAAGCTTGACTTTCCTATTCCGTTAAAATTATGTAAAGAAAAAAAAAAAATCAGTTATGAAATGAAAATGATAAATTATTTCCGTGGTGACAGAGTTTGATTTTTGTAGTTTGTATTATATCTTTTTTTACAAAGTAATCGATGCTGAAGGCTCAATATTTGTACGCAAAATAGATTGCATAAACGGACAATAATGAATGAGCTAATCTCTATGGATAATCATTATCAAACCAAACTTTTATTACGAACTGGTCACATTTGAATGATAATCATAATGATGTTCTGACTAAGATAGCGGTCCATGTAGAAAATATATTAGATCGAAGAAAATTGGTGCTGAAGGCGCATTAGCTTAAATCGGTCAGCATGCTGACATTTTCTACATAGACCTATTTCATCACTCTCATTATCACTATCATTGCTATAATATGAGGGAAATATTTCTTGTTTATGTTAAAATACAGACTAGGAGTTGAAGAAAATAAAACTAAAAATAGATGCGAATACTACTAAATGGATGAAGATAATTAATGATTTACAGGAAATGCATTAATAATCTGCTTTCAAGTTAATATAGATATATAATTTGATCATATTTAACCATGCCATGATTTGCTGGTTGTAAATAATTATGTATGATGTCATCCACGATTCTGTATCTGAATAAAGATTTTTTTTTAAAGAAAAAATATCACTATTGTTGCTATATGTCTTTTACATTACCTCTGTCAAAGTACCACTGTGGATAGTTGATGAACTCCTTGACGTCCTTGATGATGGTATCCGTGATCCCTCTGTCCAGGATGACCGAATCGATGGGTCTCCGTTTCCTAGGGTAACCGAACTGTCTCCACTCTGCGCCCATGGCTGTGTACATTATGGTCTTACCCTCCTGCTTCTGCAGCGCCATCTCTCGAGCTGGACAGGTTTCAAAGAGAATGTAATTGATTTTTTTTTTTAATAACATAAAAACAACAATGTCAACAATAATAATATTAAGAAAAAGAAAGAGAAGAAGAAAAAGTAGATGGAGGGGGAGGGGGAGGAGGAGGAGGAGGAGGAGGTGGAGGAGGAGGAGAAAAAGAAGAAAAGAAGAAAGTAGCTGGAGCAGAAGAAGAAGAAGAAGAAAGAGCAGAAGAAAGAGCAGAAGAAGAAGAAAGAGAAGAAAAAGTTGAAGAAGAAGAAGAAAGAGAAGAAGTAGATGGAGGAGAAGGAGAATAAGGAGAAGTAGCACTCAAGGAATTCCTTCTTACCAGCACCAATTTAAGAGCGGCAAATGAAGACTAATGTCTTGCGAAAGGACATCAGTGCCATGACCAGACTGTTGAGAGCAATTAGGGTGTTAACTATATGGAAAAGTATGTGGATTAACACCCTTCTGCTTCTTAACAGACAATATGGTCTAACATACTCAGCATTGCCAGGTGGTACCCATTTCATAAATCTGGGTGAAGAGGGGCTATTGTTCCTTTGACTTCTTGACAAAGTTTTGGTCCAAAAATTCATCCTTTTACCTTTAGGCACCTCTTGCAATGACAACTATGAGTGATCACACATACCGGTATAAAGGCTTCAAAGCAGGAAATTGTCTACTCTTGATTTAAACTGAGGGAGATATGGCTACATGTATGTGATATCCCAGTGGCTAGTTTGGGTGGAACAAAACCATTTTGAAGGCTGACAGTACATGCCAACGACAGTACATGCCAACGAGCCTTAAAAAGCTCCTCATATTTGTTGCTCATAATCATAACATTTCTGTATTATAAAATAGCTTGACAGGTCTTTATATATTCAGGCCTGAGTGTATTACCTTGGTTGAGTATCTCATAGAAGAGTTCCTTGTTTCGTCCGACCGCTGTCAAAGTAACCGTCTCCCAGGGAGTACCAGTATGGAGGTCAACCATCTGCTTCTCTCTGTTCCTCTCAACAAAGATCCAGGTGTTTTTATATCTGTGGTATTCATGGGGGAAAAATAAACACACAGTTAGTATTTGCTGTGCCTGTGTGAGTTGAACAGTATTTTGTCTTCACCTAAAACTAACTTTAATCATCAAGACAGGATCAAATCTTTTAGATGGTGATGTCAACGGAACAGTCAATTTCCAGAAGTATTGAAACTGTAAACTCCAATTGCACACCAAGTGCCATATACATGTATGTTAAAAACAGACCAAATAATGTTTTAAGATAAAAGGAGTATAGTACCGTTCATGAGAATGCTTTGTGAAAGAAACTGTGTGGACGTTATTTGTAAAGGTTGATATTGTATTTCATAAAATATTTGAACATTAAAGTATTTTGGAATCAACAAAAGAGCAACTGAAAAATGAAATGGTTCAATTACAAATGCCTGTGATGATTTATTTGGGGGGAGGGGGGGGGGGGGGCACAAGGACATCAGTCTCCCCCAAATCTCAATCTGGCATATTTTAAGTAAACATTTGATTTAAAAAAAAGGAAATATGCCCACTAAATATGTTATGGCCCCTCCCTTAAACCCTACATAAAGCTCAACGAAAACCTGAATTATTGACGAAATGAAGATAGCACATGTCCCTGCAGTAGATATCAGATTACACACCTCAAATAGTGGTTGCCGGGGCTGGGGACAAAGTCAAACTGGGTATCGATCTTTCCGCTCTCGCTCTGTGTGAATGTCGTCTCCACGCTGAGATGCTGCGTATGCCGTGCGGTCGTCGTAATCCACTGTAACAACCAATGGTAGCTCTTATCCTTGCTTGGGACCTCCAGGGTCATCATCAGATGGCGCCGTGCTGCAATACTCCCGTACTGAAGACCCTTCTTTGAGATGGTTAGAAGAGCTCCGACCCCAACAAGTCCAAAACCCGCCCCAAAGTAGGGGTTTTCTTTCAACATCGCTATAAATTCACCAAGACCCATGGTTGTATTTTGATATCAGTCAGTATGAGATCATCTAGACAAAATAGGAAGAAAAATATTTTTTTAGCACTTTACTTTAGTCATACAACAGGAGTATGAATGGTATAGAGGCACTTGTGAGTAAGGTTCCAATTCAGTAAGGAACATTTGTACTTTTTTAATTAAAGACTTTTCAACAAAGTCAATCATTTGTGTTTCTTTGCTAGTTAAACTTATTGGTCCGACCTCTGTCAACAAATTGAAAATAATCCGAGGACTAGTTTTATTAATGGTGGAGGATTCATGTTCTTTTTGGAATAACTTTGAACTTGGAATAAAGATGGGTACAATTCTACTAGAAAATGAGAAGTCATGGATCGAATGTCACTCCATTGGTCTCATGCATGATCAGTAGCAGAAATTACCCCCTTATTTATATAAGAACATTTCTTATAAAATATTATGATCCCTTTAACTTTTGATGATACACACTGTATGTTCCCCACAATATATTTTCAGATGTGTCTGAAGAGAGGAGAAAAACAGAAATTCATTATATATTTGTACACAAGAAATGCAAGACATGTAAGTTGTATGAGAATACCTCACAATCTAGTAACCAAATTGCCAATTTGCAATTTGCAATCATTTGGTGATCAATTTCATATTTTAAATGCTCTTAATTTTCTTATTATTGGTGTGATTTATTTCAAAATTTAAACATTTTATTTCTCTTATTTTTTGCTAATCATAACAGTGTAAGGAACTTTTTACTAAGGTTTGATTGCCCTAGACAGAAATATCAGTCTAGTTGGGGAATTCTTTAATAAAAGTGTCATTTGTCGGATGGTGACGTTAAACTTAAAAGGTCGGTCCCCAGACCTACCTTTTAAGATTGATACACGATTGATACACGTCTGTAAAAACCCAATTACAGACACACACATACATGTACTTAGAGTCTAGAGGCGGTCAGTGGAGCCAGACTTAGTCTCACTCTCAGCAGAATGGCCATCGATATCAGAGACTGAAGTTTTTATTTCGTTGACGGATTGCCCCGCCATATGCAATATTAAATGAATAAATTGAATGATGATGCAGGGATATTTGAAAGTTCACAAACATTCCCGAAAGTGACCCCCTTTTCATGAATTTTCAATCATGCATAAACAAATTCAACATGAAATATGATATCATCATGATCACGACCATGGGGAATGTCACATCCTAAAAAACTGTGTATAGATCTAGGCCTAATGCTAATGAATTGAATTGTGTCTGCAGTTTTTGCCTAAATAATAGTAGATCCAACATCGAATTCAATAATTGGGACTGGAGTGAAAATAATCGTGTAAAACTTAGAAAATATCTCTGCATTTTACAGATTCATCATTTATTCAAAAGTCACTGCATTATACTTTTTAAATTCTATATGATAGATTCCTACAATCAGAATGGAATTAATAATTCAACATAAACCAACCCCTCCAAAAAAGGAAACCTTACCGCAATTTCAGCTCTTCGACTTCGACTAGCTCACATGCGCTGAGTTAATCACAGAATCATGAATATGCATATAAATTATAACCAGTCGACGTTATATCGTAGTCTAGTTTGCAGACTCTTAATAAATATCTGTCGGGCCTATCGCGTAACAGTGTCAGGGAGATAAATTGTCAAGACTACAAAGTGTACTGCACTAATTTTTACTATAAGTCCTATACTTCTGACTGCTGAGACTGAAACGGAGTCTCTCATTAAAGGCTTTTATCAATAAAAACTCTTTTTACAGTCAGCACCCGAGCCTAGATTATGAATATGCATGACCACTCCTCCTTTCCGATCAGCGACGGGGGAGGTGGGGGGGGGGGGAGCATTATCGCCTTGTACCCCCATCCTTAAGCTCTCAAGGGGCTATGTAAATGGCATCTTAAAAGTAAGGACCTTTTCTCTTTCTTTTTTTTGTTCTTCTTCTTCTTAATTCTTCTTCTTCTACCTTTTTTGCTTGCATGCATGCTCGTCATAGATTTTCTCTGCTCTCTTGCACAAAATCGTGGATCCACCCCTTCCTAATAATCCTCACCCCAAGACTAAAGGAGCCTGAAGGAGCCTATATAGCCATCGTGTGTGTTGGAGGGATCAGAGCCATAGCCAGAGTTTGTAAAAAGAGTATGATTATTTTTTTTTTATAGACCTAGACCTAGATCTAGATCTATATCATATAGATCTAATTCACTTACATTTGCAGATCAGCTCAGCTCAGTTCAGTTGGGGTAAAGAAGTAGAAATGTCATAATAACTCGACTTCTTTATATGGAAGCGCATCTAACAAGCAAAATGATGATGAAACAGAATTGAAGTGAATCAAACCGTGGCATGGACCGCTTACCAAATTATAGGAGCACGCAGGTACCCCTACGCCGTCCAACGGATGTATTGGCTTTGTTGTGGTTAATCAGCTGATATTCGTACGAATCGCACCATTGTTATACATTACATCATAACATGTGTCTTGCCGCATTGCATGCGCTGATCTCTCGATCACGACGTCCGACGTTGTAGTAATATACTTTGGAGGTTCTTCTTGGTCAAGTTTTAGATTTTGGTTCAGTTTCTTACTTTTCATTTTTAAAACGTGAGTACATGTAGATCTATGTTGTCCCTTTTATTCACCTTCTCGCACAGGTGCGCACATGCGGTGCATCAACATGTTCGTCGACCCTTCTTCTAGATACTGTCTCTCGGCTCGGCTCCCTAACTCCAGGAAGCTCCAACACCTGCGGCGCCGGTGTTGGAGCTTCCTAGAGTTATCGGCTCCCCAGCGCTCGGGGCAGGACAAAGCGCTTTCTCGTACAGGACTTGTAGGAGATCCATGTATGATGTATGGATGTACTTTACCTTTACCCGAGATTCGATTCGGAAAGAATGCTGTGTTCTCAGCAGTCGGGCTTAGTTCTAGATATTTATTAGCAGATCAAGTGCCTATTGATTTCGTCAGGATTCATCTTTTTTCCTAGTCCTAGACCAAAAGCTTCAGTCTCTCTATATCGTCGGTTGTTCCACTGAGACTACGTCTGGCTCCATGGCATTGGGGAATGTCAACAAATGTCAGTTTTATTAAAGAAATGACCCATATCAGACGGTTATTTCAGTCTACTTCTTTCCCCACTTTCTTTGTGTGTAGATTTGTTAATACTCACTCCATACCTCATGACTAGTGAGTCGATTATGAATATGAATGACATGTTAATGACATGTGCCATATAGTATAGGGTCCAGGCGCGGATCCAGGATTTCTTAGGGGAGGGGGCCCAACTTTCTTCATTTTTTTTTGCTCCCGAAAATTTGAAAATCGCGCCGGCCGAAAAGTCGCTCAGTGGGGGGGGGGGGGGGGGGGGGGGGTAGTGAACACATTTTTTTTTTTTTTTTGGTCCTCGAAATTTTTTCGATTTGCACCCCCCCCTTGAGCGCCAGGGGGGGGGGCCCAACCCCCAAAAATGGTAAAAATCACGTGATTTTACATGATTTTTTTCTCAAGGGGGGGGGCCCGGGCCCCCCCCCCTGGATCCGCCACTGATAGGGTCTATGCCGGATTTTTGATCCTAACTCTACCAAAAAGATTTTTGTTATTACTGATCTGTAGTGATTTAGCCCGAGCCCGTATGGCTCGAGCGCGAGTACCGCATTCGGCGGCACTGGCAGATAGTTTTGGCTATATCCCATACTGGGTACATGAGATTGAAATCGAGACTGTTAAGCGTGCAACACAAGCCGTCTGCCGGTCTCTTCGGATCTCCAAGTGTACGTGGAGCTCCACTCGTCGAGTATAGTTGGTTCTTCAGTTTATAGGCTTCAAACTCATTAAGTGGGGAATAATGTAGTGATTCAGCCCGAGCCCGTATGGCTCGGGCGCATATATGTGCGAGTACCGCATTCGGCGGCACTCGCAGATAGTTTTCCTGGCTATATCCCATACTGGGTACATTAGATTGAACTTGAGACTGCATGCGAGCAACATGAACACTGCCGTCTGCCCGTCTCTTTGGATCTCATCGTAGCTTCGTGGAGCTCCACTCATCAGTGCTGCAACGAGACGTCGTCGAGTAGTTATCAGCCTATGGTAGGATTAACCCTTATTATAGTAGTTAAAGCATATTGCGTAGTTAACCGTAATTATTTAGGCCCAGTTGTTTATTATCCGCCCCGGCACTACAGATCTACCGTAGGCGCCATTTTGTTAATCAATAGACCATAATTCCGTCATGCACTGTCATTTCTGAATTATATTTGATATACATGTATATGCATAAACTTGAGTCTTGACATCATAGGCAAACTTTTGGTCACACCCATGTCTGTCCTTTCTTTCCTATTTTGTATTTCTTTTCTTTTCGACCCTTTCTCTGAAAGTATTGACTTAATCAATCATAGAATAAGCATCTCTCTTTGTACGTGTCACACTTTATTTTTCATGCAACACGTTATGCATGTATCAAAAGATTATTTAACTGTTTCCAGTGCAAGATTAATCTATATTCGACATTGGTGGTTAAAGTGTTGTCATGGAGCTAATCAACACAGAAAATGGGAAATTTTACATTGTGTTGCTTAAAGATGAAGTTGAGTTCTGGTCATGCGATTGCATTGTGAAAGAAACGGTGTGGAACCGACCAGAAAAGGTTGATCATCTAGCATATAAGAATTTGTGTGTATTGCAAGGTTCTGGAATCATCAAAATGATAAGAAATTTGGCCAAGTCTTGGTAAAGTTACAAACACTTGCACAGAAAGATGTATATGGGACTACACGAACACGTGGCGTAAAAAGCCGGCCCCCCGATTTTTACGATGTTACATGCATATTTAGAATATGAAGGCGTTTGAAGAGCCATGCTTTTCAGGGAACATGTCTTAACTGATGTTCTTCCACACTTGCATAATAAGAATGAGTAATGCTCACAAATTATTTTTCACCTCTTCCCAGAACTCAACCTTCTCTTTAAAGCAATCCTTCCGTCAAGTGAATTTGTTTTGTGCGAAATTGTATGTGATGTGTGGCAAACAGGCAAACAGGCAAACAGGTAGTAGTAATCGTGCAGGTAACCAAAAAGAAAAGAAAAAAACAGAATTATTTAATTTAGAAACAGTCTCTGAGTTAAAGCTTTCCTTCATGAACTGCAATGCATATATACATGTAGATTGACAAGATCATGACTTAGGTGATCATTATCAGTCAAAAGGAAGAAACTTTCATCCATGTTTGTTTTTATAGGGTATGGTCAAAGCAAGCAAGCATTATTATATGAATTACTGCAGACCAAAATGCTACATGTACTGTACAAGCATGTCAACAGAAATTTGCCAACTCGGCTAAACTTGTACTAACGTGCTTATGTGCACAAACATGGACTTTTAGTCCCCCGTCGTGCAAATAAGGCTCTGATCCTTAAAGTTGATTATAGTTGTATCGCTGCATCTAGGTGTCTACCAAAATAGTGACAGCATGTTATTGTGTTTGTTCTTTGTACGCATTGGCCTAGTTTTATAGATTGAGTTCATTTCTGGGGGGGGGGGGGGGGTAGGGCGATTATGATTCCAAATTCCATTTCTAATTTATTGATTAGAATCCATTTAATCCAAACATGTAGGATCGTTCTCAATCTTCTTTTTACGAGGGACAAGGAAAATCATAATCATTGTGTAAAAAAAAATACAGTTTGTAAAGATAATTGAGTGCAAGTTTAAAATGGGCAGAAATTTAAAATTGTTGTCTCTCCAAGTGATTACTGATGCCCTCTATAAGTTATTATATCCCTTATCGTAAGATTGTTGCATTAGGTGTGTACACAACAAGAAAAAGAATAGTTTGACTGTAAAAGACGTTTCCTGCTGACTAGATCAAAATAGTTCATTTTTATTGATGACGTCACGCATAGTACCTTTTTTTCCCTAGGGAAAAAAGGTACTATGCGTGACGTCACAATAAAAAAACGCATATTCTTGAACTATGCGTTTTCCCAGCGAGCGCGTACATGATTTCAAATGCCTCTGTGCGGTCAACCCCCGCGGTGTCACAGCGCTAGCTCAAGCCATATGCAATTTACGCTGTGCGATAACTGCACTACACTAGCGCCAGCTAAACATTTTTACATCCTTCAATGTTTCATTTGAGCCGTGCAATTTTCTTTATTTCTTTTCGATCTGAATGTAGATGTGAATGTGAGTATAAGGTTCATGTTATTACAGAAGTGTACAAGGAATAATACAGATGGAAGGGATATAAAACAAATATAAAATGACTCATTCTCGGAACAAGCTAAAACTATTCGCACTCAGGAACATCATTAGTATACTTTTCTCCCTCGGGCCGATGGCCCTCGGGAGAATAGTACTAGTTGATGTTCCTTTGATGCGAATAGTTTCAGCTAGATCCTCGAGTGTCATTGTATATTTGTATACTATAACCCTATTTATTCTCAGGGGGGAGGGGGGGGGGTGGTGGTGGCTCCACCCACTCCACTCCTTTTGTGTTTATCCCTGTCATAACCTGCAAATTCATTTGTAAGAAGTGTTTAACTTCAATTCCTTCTTAACATTAATGAAGAGTGCATAATTGTCATGATGTTAAACATTTTTAAACCAACTTGTTGACAAACTTGGATTGAAAACACACCCCCTCCTCATTAAAAATGTTCCTGGTGATACTCTTTGCTGCCAACTGCCTTGTACACACGGATTTTGGACCATATCAGCTGTTGACCTAAAACCCTCTTGTAAATAAGGTGATTATTTACTCTATTCAGCAAACTAAAAAAGAATACAGAATTTATTACATTAAAAGTAAAAGAATAATGATTTGTTTTCAAAGCAAATAAGTAGCAGACACCTTAAGGCCCGGTCACACAGCCTTTCGCGTCTGTATCGCGGGTAAAATTTCGCGATTTTTTTTTGCCCGCGGTTGCCCGTGGTAGAAAATGTGCAAAATTGGCTTACCCGAGGTTTACCCGTGGTATGCCCGCGGAACAGACGCCGGCGACTGTTCCGCGTCCTTATCGCGGGTGAAGCGCGGCGGTACCGCGGCCTACCACGCTTACACGCGGTACACACGCTAATGCACGTGATAACAACGCGGTACAGACGCGGAACAAACGTGCTATGACCGTGCTCCACCCGCGATTACCCGCTAAAATTTCGCGTCCAATTCCGCGTGTAACCACGTCTTAACCGCGGCCGTAGCACGTCCTAGCACGTTCGTTCCGCGTCTGTACCGCGTCTTTACCGCGTGTGTACCACGTGTACCGCCCGCGATTACACGCGATCTAAATTTTTGGGCAGCCCAAAACTTTTTCGCGCGGCCAACCGCGTGTGAATTTCTTACCGCGTGTAACGACGGGTAAAGTACGGCTGTATCGCGTCTTTATCGCGACCTCAACGCGTCCAACAGCGTCTGCTTCACGGGCAGAAATTTTTGGCCGTGATTCGGCCGCGATACGCCCGTGAAGGGCTGTGTGACCGGGCCTTAAGCTAACACCAAATCACACCAAATTCTATGGAATAATATAAGCAGTCACGCGTGACACATTGTGAGAGTGTCTCCTTTTTTCAAGCAGTACTGTATATAGGAGCATTCACTGTATTTTACTGGGAAAATGTATTATCCTTGGGGATTATAAATCCTACAAACAGTCTTTTCTTATGATCAGATTGTAATTTGTAAACATTTAGAGCAAGAAAGTTTTAATTTACCATCAAGGCTAAATCGTTCACCTGACTTTTTCTTTGATTGCTTCACTCTTATGCTGAAAGAGAAGTGTATATATATCTGAAACTAAACCTTACATGAATTACAATATTTGGTCAGCAGATATGATATATATTTAACTTTGTAACAGTGGGTGTCAGTAAGTTTCTTTGATTCTGGCAGAATTAACCATAATTCACAATTACCTAATTTGTTATCACATGTTTCTTGTTTGTGTTATTTGCAGGTCGTGATAAAGACAGCCCGATGGCAACAACAAGACGGAAAGTTGTGATTGTTGGAGCTGGAATAGCCGGGTTGTCGGCCGGGGTGGAGCTAAGCAGGTCGGGTCAATATGAGGTCATCATCCTGGAAGCTATGTCGACGTTCGGGGGAAGGATACAAACTCTAAAAGGATTTGGTAAGGAATACTTTCACTACATTTTGCGAGAAGTCCCAATAAAATTTGATTTGAAATTCGAATTTAATTAAATATTCAGGATCGAGATCATCGAGGTCTTAATAACACAGTAAAATGCCCTTTAGTGACCACCTGTATAGAAATTAGTCTCCCTGTGACTGTCTACAAAGACATTTTCTGTTTCCCTTGCATAGTGATACTCATTGAAATACTGTATGTACTATAGGGACCTTTGCACAAGGACCACCTCCATATAAAGACCACTTTTGTTGTCTACTTTGAGCAGTATTTATATACAGGTTTCGAACTACCTAATCAAGAGGCTGTTTTGCAGTTACAGATGAGGTGTCATACCTCAGTGGTTAAAACACTTGACTGCAGGTTGGAAGGTTGTGGGTTCAATCCCCAACATGGTACCAATGCCCTAAACCAAGGCATTATTTCTTCCCTTTGTTGGCACCCAAGTGTAAAATGGGTATCTGGTAATATATTGCAATTGTCAGTTTAGTTTGATAATCATTGTGTATGTATGTGAAATGATGCCTGGTTGGAATGCTGAGTATTGTTTCCTTTTTCTCTTTCTCTAGGTTCTCATGCAATAGAACTGGGAGCCAATTGGCTGCACGGTACCAAGGGTAGCCCTGTGTATGAACTGGCAAAGAAACATGACCTTCTCAGTGTAAGTGCCATACAGAGTTTTGTTGTTCCTACATCTTTGTTTTCCTAAATAGAGAAGAGGTGGTTGACATCTTTTCATTAGCAGCAAACCAATTTGATATACAGTCGAACCTGTCCATAGCGACCGCCCAAGGGAAACACAAAAAGTGGTCTTTGTCTAGACAGCTAGTGGTCTGTGTAGACAGGTTCATTTAGTACATGTTTCAATGAGAAACCATTTTCAAGGGAAACAAGAAATGTGGTCATTGTAGACAGGTGGTCACTAAAGCAGGTTTGACTGTATATCTGGGACTCTCCTTACATGACGTGGCATTTGTTCACAGTTGCCTTTTTATTAATTGGAAAAGATTGTCTCTTTGGTCTGCCCTTCATGCACTGTATCTTCACCGTCTGTTTGAAGCCAGAAAGGCAATACCGTAACTCAAACTCTGAACAGATGATATCCTTTTTTTCAACTGGATAAGTATTGTTACGACATTAACACAAAACAAAAACGTTTCTACCATTGTGAACACACCTCAAACATCGGGGCCCCGTATTACAAAGAGTTGCGATTGGTCCAAATCAATCGCAAGTTCGCAGTCTCCTATCTTTTATGTACAAATAGGTGCATTTGATATTAATCGCAAATAAGTTGCTATTAAAGGGAGGGAAGCTTGGCATATACTGGTTAATGCCATCTACGTCTTCTTTTGGACAACCGCACGTAAACGAATAGACTTGATTAACAGTAGTCAACGACTTAATCTCTACATGGTCAAGGTTTGCGAAACAGACCGAAGTTCTCCACACGTTTCAGTTTCACGTATGTTGCATGCAAGTGATTGCTGCGGTCGCGTTGCCCATATTCGTATATCCGATTGGCTCGAGTCAGGCCACGGGAAAGACACGTAGTCTCGTCAGGCTACATTCCCTTTAATATCAACTCTTTATAAGACGGGGCCCAGGTGTAGTGGTTCTTCAATTGACTTTCTATGATAGGGAGAAGGGTTCAAATCCTAGTCCAGCACTGATGTCCATTGTAAGTTACCAATTTACATTTACCTCTCTCTATCCAGGTGTAGATGGGTACCCGATATGTTAGAGCGCTACATCTTCAGCCATTCAGCCATGGCCGGGTTAATAAATGTTGGAGCGCCAGGAGCATCATAGTGTGACAGACCTGAGTGCCAAACAAGAAGCCACTATTATTATTTTTATTATTACTATATCAAGGTAAATCATTGTTCAATGCATAAATCTTTTGTTATTAAAAAAACACAGATATCTGATGGAAGCTCATCTTCTTCTTCATCTTCATCATCAATATCATCTTCCGTTTTTGACGACAATGAGGATGCCAAGTGG
>JAVYIG010015797.1:0-34204 GCA_035222895.1 Strongylocentrotus droebachiensis | reverse complement strand
ATACATTATAAAAACTTCATGGAAATAATAAAATCATCGGGGAAAAAAACATTCTCCCTGTGTTTAATTTCGAAGTTAATTAATAAACATAAGGATTTAATGGGGAAAATTGAGGTACTAGATATCTTACAAATGATAATGATATTGAATGGATGTTCTTTCATTATATACACGGGTATATCCATTGGCGGATCCAGCCGGCGGGAAGAGGGGGGGCCCAATCCGTGAGAAAATATTAGTTGCGACTCAGCCAACGGTGAATAAGCGGGGGGGGGGGGGGGGGGGGGGGGGGGACTTATACACATATATACATATATATAAAAGTGCGAGAATTCTCAACTCTGACATGGCAACGGGTGTTCCAGAATATATAGGCGTGAAGAAAATGGTCTAGGAACGTGAGACGTAGCTGTACTTTACGATTGTATTACGAGCTTTCGGCTTGTGAGGCCTTATTCAGGTTCTTGCTTGTGTGTTGGCCTATCGGTGTGTTTATTCAGTTGATGAATTTCAAGACAGTATCACAAATTTAAAACATCATTCAAATATATACATGCCAAAAGTTATCAGGTTTAATCATCAGCTACCTCTCACGTTCCTAGACCATTTTCTTCACGCCTATATATATATATGAACCGACAAATTCAGAATATCCCGAGTGATTTTATATTTCACCGAAAACAAGCACAACAAGATGACGAACTGTTAACACATTCGTTAACGTGTTGCAATAGGAGCCTTTAGATTTGCACGACGACACTGCCTTTTAAGGCAATGCCTTAAAAGGACATCACACGTAGCAGTTCACGCAAATCTAAAAGTCCCTATTGAAAGTGAGAGTGACTACTGAAGATGTCGTACCTTTGCCAACGTGTAACAAATTGCTATGGTATCTTTAAAATGAAAAATAAAAAACATATATGACACTATAACCGTCATAACAATTGAGCTTTCAAAAGTCAAAGGAAAAATTGCTTTCTAATTAAATACCCTTTGCATTGATCGAAGTTCCATAATATGACAAACCAAAAACATCCTCTCCAGCCAATGAAGGAATTTTTCCTCATTATATAAAATGAAGAGAATCTTAGTCTACATCAAATAAAAAAATGCAGAGCTAAATTTGCTCTTCAGTTTACAATGTTTCAAACTTAAAGTTCTTATGTAACCTTATCTTCGTAACCCTCCGCGGGGTAGATTACAGCAATCTTCGTGATCGGGCGACGGTACTCAGAGATCATAGTCTTTACTTTCACATTCCGTACTTTACCGTCATCACCCGGATACAACTCGATTACGCGAGCGATTGTCCACTTACTACGTACAGAGAAGCGCTAAACCAGTTCCACTCTGTGCCTTAGATTCCACGTTTCCGAGAATGGACCTTGCGCTACGTTCCTTCTTCCAAAAAGCATGTCATTCGGTGAAATATAATTGCCATCATCTGGATCAGTTGAAAGTCGGCCGATCGGTCTTTGCTTAACAAGATTCACTACCTCCGCTAGACAAGTGTACAGTTCAAAAGGCGACAACACTTGTTCACCATTCGCCTTCTTCAGTGCACGCTTACAGCTTTTAACTAAGGACTCTGCACATCCGTTTTGATGGGGTGCCCCTGGGGGGTGATTCACTAACAGCTAAAATCGATCCCAAATGAGATAAACTCGCTCTTAGGCTCAATATCACTCCTAAGAGCAATATCGCTCTTAGGAACTGATTCACTAAGGCATTTGGGATTGATTTTAGCATTAAAATCGCTATTAAGGCTAAGAGTGATCCGGATCACTCTTAGTACTTTCGTCTTAGCCTACACTTTCTGGCAAAGTCAAAGACAAAACTGTCAAACTGAAGCTAAATTAGAGCAAACAAGAGGAAGATAGATATTGTTAGTCACTGTTAAAGTGATATATCGAATCGTTTTGATTTATACTATGATAGGGTAGGCCTAACTCCGGGCCTAACTTAGTGCCAACAACATATGTAAAACACTAAAGACTAAAGTTAGTCCGCTTTCGAGAATACCACATCAAGACTAGTACTGCTGCTGTTACGTACATGCTAGCTGCATGGTGATGGTAGGTCTAACTTACGTACATTACGTAGATCTAGGCCCTACGTTAAATCCGGCATTTTACTCGAAACAAGCATAAAGAAAGACAAACTATACCCACAGAAAATCGTATGAATCCTCACACTGCTACATGAAACAGTCATGAATGATTTTTTGTCATGTCTTATGCAAAATTTCACTCAGTTTTCTTCTAATGTTAAAACGAAATCAACATAGAAATGAACGTCATTGACAAATTAAGCGACGATAGCTAGCTAATTATTGTTATGTCGATCGGCTACGCGATTGATTGATGCCCAGTGACCAAAATTTGAGTCTGTTGATTGGTTGGATTGATCGCGTACATGAATATTCATATGCGCGCATGATTATTCACGCTGGGATTGATCCCAGACTAAATGCTATTTAGTGAACCAGTCAGGTAGAATCGATTTCAAGCTGGGATTGATATCAATCCCAAAAATTGCTCTTAGGAACGATATCGCTCCCAGTTAGTGAATCACCCCCCTGGAGTTATAAACTTCCATGTGGTGCCTTTCTCCGCACAAAAGTCCTTCAGCTCTCTGTCTGACAGTCATTCGGTCACTTTCTCAGCCTCCCTTGTTTACCAACAAACTGAGTGCCATTGTCGCTCAATATTATAGCCGGCTGTCCTCTGATGGCGAAAACACGTCGCAGTACCTGCAGGAATTCCATTGTACTGCAATCTACTGCCATCTCGAGATGAACGGCCCCTGTGTTCAAGCAGGTAAAGATGATCGACTCCGTAATGTTTAGACGTCTAGTTGCGTCCCACTCGCACCGTCAGTGGACCGAAGTAATCGCATGAAGTAAAGTGGAACGGCAGTGTGTTCGGAGCTAACCTCTTCTTCGTCAGCTCTGCCATCTCTTGAGTCTACGTCTTGTGCAGAAATGCTCTGCACCTCGAACATCTGTACTTAACCGTCTTGGCAAGTTTTTGACCCTGAAGAATCCAATACTTCAGCCTTATCTTTGCCATGGTTGCAGCTACTCCACTATGACTCGTGTCATGAACATGACGAGTAATCAGCCTGGAAATATGATGTCCATACGAAAGAAGGGCAGGATGCTTCTGCTCGAATGATGCAATTGCTTTATCTATCCTGCCTCCTACTCGGATTACGCTATTGTCATCAATGAAGGGACTCAAGGACTCTCTTCTTGATTCGTGATTCCATGCCATTCTGTATATCTATGATGACGTACCTTTCTCCCTTCTCTAGTTCTGCGGCAGCGGGCGTCAAACTTTAACTCGTCTCTTTCTCCTGATTTCCCTGTCTGGCCTTGAGTTTCTTCACAAACTTGAACACCAATGTTTCGACTCTGATCAGGGTTCCTCCACATGGAGAACATCTCATAATCGATTAGGTCACAACTAGAACCGTCTTCTCATGAAGCAGGTACATGTAGATTCGTAAGAACCTTCACTTCCTCAGGCCAATCAGATCTTGACTGTTGTAGAAAGTCTGAACCGTAATGCCTTGACCTCTTTAGACGTTCATATGCCTTCAGTCCTCTTGACAACACATTTGCTATGTTGTCTACTTCGGAGATGTGTCGCCATTTGCTAGGGTCCGTGTTGCTCTGGATTTTTCCCACCCTCGTAGCAATAATCGGCGCAGCGCCAGGAGCGTCACGACGTAACGTACATGTGCGCTATATAAGAAGCCACCATTATTATTATTATTATTATTTTTATTATTATTATTATAATGAACGTCTTGAAGTTCCTTGTCTTAGATATTACCCATGAGAGGGCTATCGTACTGTATGTCAAGAGGATTCTCCATCGTCATCTTCTCTATTATCGTACTGTACATCTGCTGACAAGAACTGCGGCCTGAAGTTCAAGGCGGGGAACCGTCAGTGGCTTGAATGGTGCTACTCGTGATTTCGCTGCTACAAATCTTGTCTTGTTAAAATATTTGTATCAGACGTGCTAAGCTCCACCCTAAACAAATGCTCGTCATTAATTAATTACTTAATTAAACAACGGTTACCGTATTTTATTTACCTAATTACCTTCAAAGCAATTTTAAGTTCTAAAAGGGCACTAGCAATGTCATAAATATGAATAAAAGTAATACTACAATGCACCTTGAATGCATTTTTCGTCTTAAATAAGACCTTAAATGTCCCTTTAAAATTCCATGCGGATTGAGGTTTTTTTTCTTCATTTTACCAAATCTAGATTGGATATCCGTAAACATTAATGTGTACAAAATTATATTTCATTTTTACTGATCGATGAGCTTTTATGAATAATATGATTTGAAAAGACTGCACTTACATTTACAATGTAGTTCCAAATTGCTTAAAAAGAAAAGATAGAAAAGGGCTCCGTTGGAAAGCAGTTTCTTTTAACTGAATTGGACTAATCTCCACTGTTTTATCTATTGTTTTTTTATAATTAAAACGTGAATAAATAAATAAATAAATAATACAAATGGTACAGTAATAATAGTGGACTCTAGTATAGCGCTCATGTATGGCACATTGCCACTTCTAGCGCTCCATTAGTATTACCATTGCTTCAATACAAAACAGAACTTGATGATGTGGCTCTTTTTTAAATAAAAAACGAACATATCAACAAATATCTTGAATTCAGAACAAATAAATCGACATGCAGTTACGTTTTTCTTACGTAAGGTTAGTTAAAGGTAATACAAAGTTTTGGGAAATTTGGAAAATTGGGTGGATAGTGAATCATTACAATTTTGATATATTTGGATGCCCATGTGGATGTATTATAAGCACTAAAAAAATTAGCCCTTAAAACACTTCCGTTTTCGAGAAAAAATTGAATATAAAAATTTCAAATAGCGCCTATGGCCGTACAATGGTAGCTGCGACCATGACAATCTCAGAATATGTAGTTGGGATATATAATATCCAAACGGGAATAGCAAATCGGTCGATTGTAGTCCAGTAACATTGTTTCATAGCTAAATTAATATCTTGACCTTGAGAGGGAGCTATACAACATAAAGAGTTTATTATTTATAATTTCATAACTTTAGACTCGATTTCAACCGCGACAACGATCAATGTATATGGTAGGAACGCATATGCTTCCAATATGTTAATTTGAACCAAATTCATGACCCCATACCAAAACTTTGTAATACCTTTAAGTTAATATGGTTAATAATTTATTATGATACCAAATTCATAAGTAAACAGGTTGGTCAAAAAAAATATCATCTGAATAGACTGAACTTTGTTTTGTACTTAGATTATTAGTATAACGATATAGAAATTTCTTGAAAAACACGCGGTGACCAGCAGTGCAAATCTGCATTCAACGGAAAGTTCCAGTCGAAGCGCCGTTAGGATCTGCGCCACAATGCCAGTTCAGTAATATCCTTTACAAATTTCTCCGGTTTAATGTTCCTTTTTCATATTGCCAAGATTGCATAACCGTAGATAATAATGTGTTCAAAATTATGTTTTATTTGTTCTGATTCGTGATTTGTTTTAATGAACAATATGATAAATCAAGACTGCACTTACCTTTACAATGTAGGTCCAAATTGCTTTAAAAGATTAGATAAAAAGTGATGCAGTAATAATAATAATCAAAATTGTGGAGTCTTGTATAGCGCTCACGACTTGTATGGCACATTGCCACTTTTGGCGCTCAGTTATAATTATCTTGGCTTAAGTACAAAACAAAACTTGATGATGTGGCTCTTTTTTATTCTAGAAAAAAACACGAAAATGTCATCAAAATATATCTTGAATGCAGAACAATTAAATTAGACATGCACTTACGTTTTTTGTTTAAAGGAAAGGTTATTTAAGTTAATATGGTTAATGAATAACTTGCATATGATATTCATGTGCAAACAGGTGGTTAAAAAATTATGATCTGACTATAATGGACCCTTTTTTGTGTTTAGATTATTAGTTTACCTTTTAATATGGAAGTTTCTTGAAAAACATGCGGTGACATTTACATCATTCAAGAGACATTGATCGATGAAGGGTAATTATATCAAATGTCAAAAGCTGTCTAAATAGCAAGCTGAAGCCGTATCGCGATTTAGTTTGTTGTAGAATTAGTTTTGTATTATCATTTATCAATTGAAATACCAGAAAATATGAGGGCAAGGGTCATCTTTAGGCCGCCAAAAAAGGGGACTCATAAACAATGATAAACAGTTGGAAAAAAACAAAGGGCTGTCTTATAAAGTCCATGGGAGCCACTGCTAAGACAAAAATCATGTTTCTCTTATCTCTAGGCCGCTATAGTCCATCGCACAAATATTATTATGTACTTAATGATTCTTCTTCTTCTGATAATCGAACCCCCCCCCCCCCCGCCCTCCCTCGCAGAAAAAAAACAAAATTCCCATGTTACGGCATCGTAATTCATTTTCGGCGGGGAAGACAACCTAATTTTAAATTACTTAAAAAAAAAAAACGCATCATCACACGTTTTATTGGAATAACATTGATATAGAAGTTTCTTGTGAAAACACACGGTGGCATGATCATTCTTCAATCGACATTGATCAATGAAGGGTAATTAGATCAAAAGTCAAAAGCTGTCTTAATAGCAAGGTAACCACGGATCACGATTTCATTTTTCGGAAAACTTGTTTTATATAATCAGTAATCAATACAAATACCAGAAATGTATTAGGGCACGGGTCTTTATTAGAGCGCCAAAAAAAGGGGGCCTAATAAACAATGTTGCAGGACAATTAAACAAAAAAGTATTGTCTCAGATAAGGTTCAGGGGAACCACTGCTATCTTTACGGATTAGGTCCAGGGGCCATCTTAATTGATATATTTGGTAAATTATTATATCTATCCGGACTGGATAGATATCCCGCAGTCCCATATTCATCTTTCTGTGTACAGTGCTTGTAACTTTACCAAGAATGGGCCAAATTTCTTATCATTTTGATGATTCCAGAACCTTGCAGTACACACCAATACTTATATGCTAGATGATCAACCTTTTCTGATCGATTCCACAACGTTTCTTTCACAATGCAATCGCATGACTAGAACTGGTATATATTGTTGGTTTCTGTCTCTAGATCATCAGGGTCTGTGATGATGCCTTGGGCTCTGTCCATGAGTGGGCGGAATACCTCGAGTTTCTGGTGCAGGGGTTGGTGTGAGGTGAAGTGGGGGTATTGACCTGTATTGGCTTTCTTACGATAGACTGAGAGCTTGACACTGTCATCCGGTTTCTTTGTAATGCGTGTGTCCAGAAAAGGAATGGAATTGTCTTTTGCCATTTCATATATGAAGTTGATGCTCCCAGTATTGTCTACTTGGTTAAGATAGTCCTTGAGTTCGTCTACAGATTCCGCCTTGATGATGGCAAGTACGGCATCCACATATCGCTTCCATAATCTGGGCTTGATGTTGGGGGTGGCGGTAGAAAGGACTGTCTCTTCAAGTTGCTCCATACATAGGTTGGCTACAGTGGGGGAGAATGGGCTTCCCATCGCTGCTTCGAACTTCTGGCTGTAGATCTGACCATCAAAATTTCTTCAGCGAATTCTTTCGAGTTGTTGACGTGGTGGTCCGAATTCCGACTAATGGATCCAGGATGTCTGCCAAAGTTCTTGATGTCTTGTAGCCTAATGAGCCAATGTAGTCCACAATGGGACGTAATTGTAAGCCTTCTTTGTGGGTTTTGGGAGTACAGTATAACCGAGGAACGTTTTCTGCAGTAGGACAGAGATAGTTATACTGCTTCTCTGATATTTGTCTATGTTCCCTTTAATAGTAACATGATGATTGATACCAGTTTCTTTTGTATCTAGCTGTGGGATCAGATTTTAGTTTTTCTTTAGTTTTGTGTCTCTTAGCATATCACCAACCTTGTTCTTGTAATCCTCTGTGTCTAACAGACCAGTAGCCCTTCCTTTGTCCGCGGGAAGTATGGAAATATCGTTGTTGTTGGACAGATCTTTGAGGGCCTTCTTTTCCTTGCTGGTGATGTTGGACTCAGAAGAATTGGCGTTCTTGAGAATGCCGACAATGACATTAGGAAGTTGGTTTACTGGAGTGTTGTTGTAACTGCTTGCTCAGATGCAACCACGAAAACCTCGTAAGAAAGTTTCGTGGGAAATATCGCGAAGTTTAAACATTTCGCTAAAATTGATGTTCCGTTGGCGAAAGCTTGTGTTTGGAGACATTGATAATTTTTCAGTTGTGATCCTGATCGTATCCAGACACCTACCCCCAAGGACAACCATCCTCTGGGACGACTACCCCCCGGGTCAACTACCCCCGGACACCTACCCCCAGACAACTACCCCCTAGGACAACTACCCCCCCCCCCAGGGCAACCACCCTCTAGGACGACTACCCCCGGGTCAACTACCCCCGGACAACTACCCCCAGGCAACTACCCTCTGGACAACTACCCCCCCCCCTAGGACAACTACCCCTGGACAACAACCCCCTACGACAACCATCCTCTAGGATAACTATCCTAGGGGTTGTTGTCCTAGGGTAGTTGTCCCAGTGGGTAGTCGTCCTAGTTGGTGGTTGACTGGGGTGGTTATAAGGAGGTGGGTGTCCAGGGGGTAGGTGTTTCCTCTAATGCGCTTCAGCTTCTCCAGGGCATCACTGGTAATATGGGTGTATCTGTGCATAATCACAAATAAGTCCTGAATCACTTTTATGATCGAGGAGTGAAATAATCTGGAACACCATTTTTAGTGTATAGTCGTCCGGTAATGATTTGTCATTTCTACACAAAGTTCCTTAATAATTTGTTTGGTACGTGTCACGGAGTGATTCCATTGGCAATCCTAGCATGCAGGTCATAAAAGAGAAGGAAAGGGGGGGGGGGGGGTAAGAAGAAAGTTATGAAGCGCACCATGCACTGTGCACATGTCTTAGACTGCAAATCATGTCTGTTATTGGATTTGGGTCTCATTATAATATGTTATTTGACCCATAGCCTAATTTGGTTTCTGAGAAGAAATTATATTTTGGTTGCCAGATATATTATTACCATAGCTACGGGAACTAAGAGCGATATATCATTATAATATG
Source organism: Strongylocentrotus droebachiensis (assembly GCA_035222895.1). Taxonomy (NCBI): domain Eukaryota; kingdom Metazoa; phylum Echinodermata; class Echinoidea; order Camarodonta; family Strongylocentrotidae; genus Strongylocentrotus; species Strongylocentrotus droebachiensis. The sequence continues at coordinate 25,076 of JAVYIG010015797.1, read as the reverse complement.
ATGAAACCGCCAGTTTAGTAATATCCTTTCAAATTCCATGCGGTTTGAGGCTCTTTTTCATTTAACCAATATTGGATATCCGTTAATAATAATATGTACAAACATATTTTTTTTCTTTCTTATTGATGAGTTTTTTATGAACAATATGATATAACAAGACTGCACTTAACTTTACAAAGTAGGTCTAAATTGCTTTAAAAGAAAAGACAGAGAGTGCCGCAGTACAAAACAAAACTTGACGATGTGGCTCTAACAAACAAACGATTTACAAAAATGGCATCGTCATAAGTTTGATTGGAGTAAACATCGTTTTTGGAAGTTTTATCCAAATTAATCGATCAATGAAAGGTAAATATATCAAAAGTCAAAAGCTGTCTAAATAACAAAGCTAAATCCGTATCGTGATTTTGTTTTTCGTCATATTTGTTTTTATAATCATAATTTAATAAAAAATACCAGAAATTATGAGAGCAAGGGTCGATATTAGGCCGCTAATAAAGGGGACTAATAAATGATGATGAACAATTAAACAAAACAAAGTGCTGTCTTTGAAAAGGTCAAGTGGAACCACTGCTAAGACAGAAACCATGCATCTCTTATCCCGCGGTCCCTATACTCTATTGCACAAATATTAGTATGTACTTAACGGTTTTTCTTCTGATAATCACTCCGCCCCCTCCTTTCTGCACAGACAAACACAGGTTCCTTGCTACGGCATCGTAATTCAATTTTCCGCAGGGGAGGTAACCTAATCTGACATTACGATTTTTTTTTTAATCGCATCGTCACAAGTATTATTTGAATAAACATCGTTATAAAAGTTTCTTGAAAAAAATACGCGGTGGCGCGTTCATCATCCAATCGACATTGATAAATTACGGGTAATAAGATCATAAGTCAAAGCTGTCCAAATAACAAGTTAAATAATGTATCATGATCTAATTTTTTTGTGAAATTTGTTTTGTATAAATTAAAAATCAATAGAATTACGAGAACATAGGAGGGGCAAGGGTCATTAAATGGAGTGTATAAGGGCAAATACTTGTTAACGCCACCTACGTCTTCTTTTGGACAACTGTACGTAAACGAACAGACTTGATTAACTGGGTCAGCGCGCGCTAGCGTTCGTGAAACAGACCGAAGTTCTCCTCACGCTTCGGTTTCGCGTATGTTGCACGCACGTGAATGCTGCGGTCGCGTCGTCCGTAATCGTATTATACCCGATTGGCCCCAAGTATAGGCCCACGGGAAAGAAACACAGTCTCGTCATTACACACTTTCTTTAATAGACCGCAAAAAAGGGGACTCCTAACCAATGTTGAAGGACAATTCAAAAATCTAAGGATTGTCTTAGATAAGGTTGAGGGGAACCACTGCTATCTTTACGAATGGGATGGGCCGCAGGAGCAGAGCCCCCGGATGCTTTTGATTTTTTAACAATTTAACAATCTTCAAGATGGCAAGCAATAGAACTTGTTATTTTCTTCTTATAGTACACACATCCCATATCATTTCGCTTCGTTAAAAAATCATCTTTCTTTCTCTCTTTAAGACAATTTCATAGAACTTTTCTGTTCCTACTGCTTTACTTATGTCCGAAGTATTGTTAGACACATGTTGCGCCTACCTTACGTTGTTTCCATGGTTACCAACAGATGGAGAAAGCTGGATATGCTATAAATACACTCTCCTTTATTTTGAAAAAAGTCTTCTTTAACAAAAAACTTCTTCTTCTCCTAGTTAACAAAACGCGACGAGTAGTTTATAGAGCCAGTTATCTTTCCTGCAATATGTTTATCCTAGCTCTGGCATTTATCTGATGTATTCATTTATCTTTGTATTTATATATTTAGGTATTTACTTATTGATTATAACTTGATTAATTGATTGATTGATCGAGTGATTGCTTTGATTGATTGATTTATTTGTTTATTACTATAATTCATTTATGTGTATACATATTGTATTAATTAATTCAGTTACACATTATTCATTAATCTATTTGTTATCCATTCTTCTATGTATGTGTCAAGCTACCTCTTATTCTATCTATCTACCATATATCTGTCTTTCTTTCTTTCTATCTTGTTATCTTTGTATATATCTTCCTTTCTATCTATCTATCTATCTATATATATATTTTCATTTATATTTCTTATATTTATATGCATATCTACTTTCTTCATTTATATCAATCTATCTTAATCCAGAATCTGGTCGGTTTTTAGTTTACCTTTACCCTCGAAAATATTCCCCACACTTGCAGCGAGCTGCCGAAGATGGGGTTATCAACGAACTCATGTGAGCAATAATTTTTTATTTTTTTTGACCCTCCACATGTTAAAATCGCGTCGACCAATATTTCGCTCAATGGGGGGGAGGGGGGGGGGGGGTGTAAGGAGCATTGATTAAAAAACAAAAATTACTCACATCCCCCCTCCCCTTGAGCGCAAAAGGGGGAGGGGGTTAACCCCCAAGACACCCCCTGTGTACGCGCCTGCACTCGTCACCCTAATCGGGTATAGGGCTTATACTTATGCACTGTAATTTAAAATCACACAAATTCTGTAAGCTTTCAAGATAAGGTTAACAGAGATACATATTTCCTTATAGGTTCAGGTAAATCGTTCCAAAGCTTAGGACCGGTAAAACAAAATATATTTTGAGAAATACGTTTATTGTGTGTGGGTATAAAGATTTCTTCAGATGATCTGGTTCCATAATTATTGATATCTGAAACACTTTGGAATTGGCCGCAGAACTGAGGAGGTAGTTGTGAGTTTAGACATTTATATAATAATGTATATTGTTGAAGTTTATTTATATTCTTCAATACGAAGCAACTTTAGAGATTTAAATAAAGGATCGCTACTGGATCGTTGTTGCGAAACTGATATAATACGTAAAACCTTATTTTATAGTTTTTTGTAGACTTGTTCGATATGTATTTGCCCATATAATATTACAATGGGATCTATTTATCTAAGTATCTTCTCCCGGTTCGGAGGTTGATTGCAACATCTCTCCATTTCACTCTATCTTCTGCCATTCTGGTGCACTCTTGCAGTTTTAGTCCACTCCAGTTCTTGACATTCTCTTCCCAGTTGATTCTGAGTCTCCCTCTCGGTCTACTTCCTTCCACTCTTCCTTCCAATATATCCTTTAAGAGGCTTTGGTGCCTTTTAACATGACCAAAGTATTTAATTTTTCTCTCCTTAACCAATCCTACCAGTGCAATTTGTTTGCGCCCTGCCATGTGCAATACCTCTTTGTTGGTTTTCATTCGTTTCCAGGATATTTTCATCATTCTTCTGTAAATCTACATTCAAAAGATGTTATTCTATTTTCCATGGCCTTGCTTATTGTCCATGTTCCTGCTCCATACAATAGAACAGACCATACATAACAGTTTACTAGTCTCAACCTAACCGCAAATTTCACCTTTCTATTTGTGAATAATCCTTTCATTGCCAGAAATGTATTCCGAGCAATTTCTATTCTTCTTTTTATTTTTGCTTCGCATCTGGCATCATCTGTGATATTTTGTCCTATGTAGATGTAATTTCTGACTTGCTCAATGATATTTCCATCAAGTTTCAAACATATTCTAAGCTTATTCTCTGTTCTACTAAAAAATCATTGACTTAGTTTTCTTGACATTCATGCTCTTCACTTTTGACTCTTTCAATATACAATACATGTTGTAGATCTGCTTCATTCTCTGCGCAAAGTACATTGTCATTAGCATAACGTAAATTATTAATATTTACACCCCCAATACTAACACCTTTCATATCTGGCCATTTCCCTGAATACCAACTCTGTGCACAAGTTGAACAGAGATGGGGACATTACGCATCCCTGACGTACTCCTCTTTTGATTTGTGTGCAACCTGTAATTTCATTGTTAATTTTAATAGCAGCTGTCTGCTCCCAGTAAAATTTTGATATGAGACGTATGTTCTTACCATCTAGATTAATTTTGTGTAAGCTTTGAATCAATTTGTATTTTGTCGAATGCTTTAGAGTAGTCAATAAAGCACACATATATTTCTTTATTTACTGCAATAAACCTTTCTGTCATCATTCTCATACAGAATATTGCTTCTCTAGGACCACTTTGAGGTCTAAAACCAAACTGTTCCTTACCTACTTCATTGTCAATTTGAATTTCTATTCTGTTGAGAATGATCGTTAAGAGCAACTTGGTTACATGGCTCATAAGGCTAATCGTCCGGAAATCTTCACATACACTTGCCTTTTCTTCTTTAGAATTGGCATAAATATCGACTTTTTCAGATCTTCAGGAATATGACCTGTATTGTATATCATTTGGCAAATACTAGTCAAATGTTCAATCACAAATTCGTTTAAGGCCACAAGTTCTTCCCGTGTTACCCCATCTGGGCCTTCAGATTTAGAAGTTCCAAGTGAATGCAGAGCTTGTTTAACTTCTGATTCAAGTATACTCGGACCCTCGTTGTCAGTGATTGGAAGTTCTGGACCTCTATCATCATCAAATAGGTCTTGGATATATTCTTCACATCTTTGTTTAATATCATCCTTTTCAAAGAGGGAAGATGTTCCATCCTTGTTCTTGATACATCCGCTGGTTGCCTTGTTTTTCTTCTTCTTAAAATGCTTGATTTCTCTGTGCATTTCATTTGTTTGGTTTGTTTTGGAGAAATGCTCGATTCTAACACATTTTTTGATTTAGCCATTCTTCTTTTGCTCTTTTACATTCATTATCAATTTCCTTATTGATGTCTCTGTATAATTTGGAGTTTCTGACTTGCTTTTGCCTCTCCTGCATCAAGTTCAGAATCGTTTCTGTCATCCACGGGTGTATTGCTGGTTTCTTTTTAGTTGGTAGTGTCTTATTTCCATGCTGAATGCATTTTTTTAAGCATTTCCATTTCCCTTCTAGTTTCTCAATGTCATTTATTTCATTATTTGTTTGTTCTATTTCTTATGTGACCAGACAATTATACCCATTTCTAATTTCCATACGGTATTTTTCTGTTATGTCTGTTTTATTTTGAGCTGTGACATCCCGAAGAGGGTTTCTTTTTGTCCTGCATGGGGAGTGTATTCTTTAGCTTTATTTCGACTTCTGCAATCACCGGGTTGTGATCAAAATCTATGTCAGCCCCTGTGCATGTCTTTACCTGCTTGATACATTTCTTGAACCTGTTCTTTATTAAAATGTAGTCGATCTGATTTCTATTTACATCTCCTGGGCTTTTCCAGGTGTAGGTTCTTCGTTTATGTCGTTGGTAAAAGGTGTTGGTTATCACAAGATCATATTTAATTACAGAACTGAACAAGTCGATCACCCCGTTCATTACGATGCCCAAGTCCATATTGCCAAACAATCTTTCCATCCTTACCTTCTCCGACTTTAGCATTCCAATCACCTATCATGATAACAACTTCTGTTGATTTACAATGCTTTAGCATTTCATCTATTTGATCGTAATATTTGTCTAATTGATCATCACTGTAATCACTGGTTGGGACATACACTTGAATTACTGCTAGGTTAAACGGTTTATTTTTTAGCTTCATTGACATCATTCTCTCATGTAATGTCCAGTAACCTACATGTAGAATGTGTTTCGCGAGATTTTTCTTGATTAACATTCCAACACCATGTTGGTGTTTTTCTCCTCCAGAGTATATGAAGGTGTAATCATCTGTCTTCACGCATCCATTATCAGTCTACCTAGTTTCCGCAATACCTATACTATATAGTTTCATCCTATTAGCCTCCTGGATGAGGTTATCTAATTTACCTGCCTTATACAACGTCCTAACATTCCATGTCGCAATGCGCAGTCGCTTTCCCCTTGTTTTCAGGGACAGAGCATCACAACCTAATCTTCCAGAAGGCTTTGAACTAGGTTGGTCATTATAATATACCTTATTTGCAAAAGGTAGCAACTCTTCCCGAAGGCTTTTTACAGCCGGACTAATTGTTCGGGGACCAGTCAGGCTTGCATCTCGTTTTTCTTTCTGTTTGTACTTATTCATGATGTTGCAGACAATGGTAATATACATGGTGAGGTACCAAACTCTTCCGTGGTAGCTGGCAGTTGGCTCCATGTGAGCTCATCCGCCCTTAAGTTCTATATAGTATAGATCTATAGGATGGCTACACACCCTATGTTATTCGGGTGATGGTTCAGTTGAGCTGTCACGAGCATGAAGAGAATGGCATGATGACACATAGCAAGCACCTTAAACTACGAACTAGCTCTACCGGAGGAAAAAAATGCCTGATCTTGCTGCACCGTTCTCCAGCAATTTAAGGTACACGACCAGCTAGAACATCATTCACAGGTGCTCTAGTAAGACAGGTTATACCCTACTTACTAGTTACAGCTAACCCATGTGTCATCCAACATGATCTCCCATAACTCTCAAGGCATCTACAACTATCCATCACCCTGCACGTCGATGGCTGTACCTTCTAAGGCATCACAGTAGCAATTGTGAGACAAGAAGTACTCAAAATTGGCCAGACTACGAAAGGATAGGGATGGGAGAATCAAAGAACAATATAAAGTACGCAATCTCGTTTTTTTGGAGAAAAAAAACATATACTTAGGCGGTAAATAAAACCTGTGTTTTGAGCTATTTTGTTTTCAAGTGCAATTATATGATTTTTTCCATGTTAATTAACTGTCTATGAAAACACCAAATCCACTCTGGGAAGAATATTATTATTTAATTTGATTTGTAGAGAGCTAAAGTCAGGAGGTTTTGGAGACTTGTAAAATATCACGTAGTTACATTTGTTGAAGTTGATTGTTAATTTATTGGCAGCAAACCAATTGCAGACATTTATTAATTCGGTGTTTAATGACAGTTTAATATAGTATATCGAGATTTTTGTGAGAATATAATGTTTGTATCATCAGCGTTAAGAATAAAAGAAAGCAGGTTGGATGATCGGTAAATATCATTTACAAACATTATGAAAGGTAAGGGGCCTAACAATGACCCCTGAGGTACCCGCAAGTACACGCAAAAAACTGAGGTGCTAAATGTTGGGTGCTGAGTGAGATTCTGCACTTGAAGTGCCAAAATCAGCACTTGACGGGTTAACTTTAACAAGGAAACCGAAACGTGCTGAATATTTGAGTGCAGAAAACGAGTGCTATAACAATATGCAGCACTTAACATCGAGTGCTGACTGCATAACCTGATCTGATTGGTCGGTTAGTATAATAGCTGTTACCTTGTGAATATTTGTTTTTGAATCAAATTCAGCTAAGAGATTCTTACATTCTTCATTCTCCAGGTCAATACCCAAGGCCTCAAAAGTCTGAATAACTTTGCTCCTTAAACTGTCAACAACATCAGTATTCAAAGCTGTTGCAGCAGATAACACTCTGTTTGTCATAGCATGGGTCATGTTGGTGTTTGATAAAAGAGAACCAATGAAAAATGCAGCTGGTCTCACTATGAACATGACAGACAATGAAAGCGGACAAAATATACAGTTCCTCAGGTAGACAAAGGAACATCCCTTGACTGCTATTATGTAAAATGTGTAGAACAGGTGAATATGCATGTGACACCTGTTCTACACATTTTTACATAATAGCAGTGAAGGGATGTTCCTTTGTCTACCTAAGGAACTGTATATTTTGTCCGCTTTCATTGTCTGTCATATTCATAGTGTCTTGTACTGTCATTATGCATTGCTCCATCTTGTTCTTGTAGTAGGCCTATCCTATCATCATCATCATCAAATGCATCATCTGCTGCAGGATTATGCACTTCACCAACAGCAACACCCAAATCAGCATCAACTAGACCCTCCATACCCTGTACAACTTCAGGTTCAGGTTCTTCTTGTGGATGTTGGTTTAATAAATGTTTCCTGTAAGAGTTGAAAGTGGTAAATGACGAAGGACATCCACCTTGACCACATACCAAATGTAGATGGGGCATGTCAAACAACGCATGAGTTAGCACTTGCACAAGGGCTATTCTGCTAGCACCCAAAAGAGAGCAAAACTTGGCACTTTAAGTGCACAACAGTCAGCTCCTTTGGGTGCTAGCAAAGTAGCCCGGGTGCAAGTGCTATTTAAACTCAGCACTTCGAGTGCAGTCACTATGCGAGCTCCTAAAAAGTGCTAAAATTGAATCTTTAAGTGCTAAATTTAGCACAACAGTCAGCTCCTTTGGGTGCTAGCAAAGAAGCCCGGGTGCAAGTGCTAACTCAGCACTTCGGGTGCAGTCACTATGCGAGCTCCTAAAAAGTGCTAAAATTGAATCTTTAAGTGCTAAATTTAGCACTTTTTTTTTTTGAGTGTAATATCTTATTTGTCAGACAGTACTTATTTCCTGTTCTTGTAGTGAAAAAGAACTTATGTTTCAATATAAAATGGTTCACAGAACGGACAGAACCATGCTGTCATATTACAAAATAGGCATATTAAACATAATATTAGATAGCTAAGACAGATACCGAGATGTGATTGGTCCAGAGCTCGTCGCGTGATGTAAATTGCGAGGATCGTAATTGTTATATTTTCCTGGCCGGTCATATTCGAAATGAATATATATTTCTAATCAATGCATGTCGCCCTCTCTAGGACTGTATGTCACCAATTACACATATAATACCAAATCGACCATGATCGCGGACAGTCCATCGCTTTCTTCGGAAACCCCAATAACGAAGCCATCCTCGACTGCATCAATTAACCAGTCCAACAAGTACCATCCGACCACAAGCAGTGACCTACTCAATTTGAAGTACGAGAAGACAAAGAAGAAGCTGAATTCCAGGATTTACTGAAGGACAAATAGCGTTCAAACCTAATGTTAAAAAAAAAACCAGGGCTAATCATTTGGAAGAGGATTTACAGCTATCTGGAAGTGAGGGAAAAACCTGACAAATGAGTTCCATTTCTTTAATCTTGGAAAATTATGTGGGAATTGTGATTAAGCCAAATTTTGGAAGTAGGGAATTTCATTGGCCTAGGGTCGTCAAAGTCGTCAGTTTTATTGTCCCGTGTCCAGGGGCTTACTCGGAATCGTCGGTTCATCGGGTCCGGTCGGGTGGTCAAGTTATACTCCACCTTTCCTGAAACGAAAACGGAAGACCATGAGAAGATGCTCGTTTAAGACGCGACCTTTCTTACATTTGCCGTAGGGTTTTCACAAAGTGTCGGGTAAATTAGATCAGACCGTTTATAGATTGAGAGGGTCTAATTTTTAGCAAACATTAACCCCGAAATTTCGTGAATAAAGGGGCATGTTCCGATGATTCGAAGTAAGCCTGCAAACATTGTATATATATATATAGGGCGATAATAACGAGCATTACGAGCGCACCATGATACGTCAGCTGGCCTACAATTGTGCAGAGGATCAAGGCCTGTTCTTCCTCCAACATATCGAGCAAATATGTTTCTGGCATCCATCTTTATTTTGGAGAGCGCCAAAATCAGAGGCAGCCCTCTCCGGGGGGCAGGAGAGCAGGGAGGGGTGCAGGGGGGCACAGTGCCCCCACTTGTTCAAGTACTCGAAATGTGCCCCTGTTTACACAGGAAAAGTGCCCCTTTATCTTTGAATAGTGCCCCTATCAATTTGTAGAAGTGCCCCTACCCCTTTAGGCGAGGCGTCAAAAATAAATATACCAGCCAGCGGCAGCTAACTGCACTTATGCGTCCTGGCTGCATTTTTTGAATTAGCTCAGCCGGCTACCGCTGGCGGTAGGAAATGGAGTTCAAAAGCATGCGCCGGCTGCCGCCTTTCGAATGGAAACCGAACCTCAGATCCCAGCCTGGCGCAAGCCGGCTGGGCTAATAAAAGAAAAATAATTGCCCCAGCCAGGCTTCGGCCGTAATTGCAGCCTCGATGCGCCAATACGTGAGGCGGCAGCCTGCTGGTATCGATATTTTTGACGCCTCGCCTTAATAATAATAAGCGCTATATACAAATTAAATATTATTATTATTATTATTATTCTCACCTCTTATAAGTGCCCTTTAATGTTGACAAGTGCCCCTTTTCCTTCGTCAAGTTCTCATTTTCCTTTGCAATAAGTGCCCCTTTTCACTTTTGATAATTGCCCCCTTCACCTCTGATAATTTGCCTTATTGAAATCTGAGATGTGCCTCTTTTGTTTTGACAAGTGCCATTTTTCCTTTCAAAGAAGTGCCCCTTTCTTTGTTAATAACTACCCCCTTTTTAACTCGGATACGCGCACCTTATATTTCACATGTTCCCTTTTCCCTTTCTAATAAGGGACCTATCTCCTTTTTATAAATGCCCCTTTTCACCTCTTATAAATGCCCCTATCAAAATCAGATGGGGCCCCCTTTTCGTCGACAAATGCCCATTTCCTATTTTCATAAGTGCCTTTTTTCATCCCTGGTGAGTGCCCCTTTTAGAAGGTGTAAGAAGTGCCCCATTTTCACCTCTGATAATTACTCTTTGTACTTTGAAATGAGCTCCTTTTCTTTTTTGATAAATTAGTGTCCCCTTTTCCTCTCATCATTAAACGCGCCCCTAATTTCAAGCGACTAACAGCACCTCCTCCTAAAGCTCGCTCGCTCTGCTCGCTCGCATTTATAGATGATATATTAATGTTACTTATCAAAGGTCTTTTCAGTCTTCCGTTATAACAAAAATCTGCATATAACCCCATCAGGATTGGGTTTTTTGCTCTTTATCAGATGTAATTTTTCACACTGCGACCTCACAAAGCTTTTTTTTAATTACTCGTTCCTTTCGATCGGTCTCAAATAATTTGAGGACCATCACACTCAACTGCAAAGTATCATGCTTAAACATTATATTGTACTGTGTATAAAGTGAAACAAATATTGACATCGCCCCTGATAATGTAATCACAATGTAAGGGTATATACCAATGTTTAAAACATTGCATATTTTCGCTTTGAGATTTCCATTTGAAGGTGCCCTTTTTTCTTGGTGCCCCCTCCCCCTCCAACTCCGGGAGTCGCTTGGCCGCCCCTTGCCAAAATGATGCATTTCCCGCTCCTTGATCGCATATGACTCGGTAGAAGATCTTGATAACTCGTTGGTAGATCGGTACAAGTCGTACACAAGTCATCGCAACTCATACCCAGCTCGCGTGACTCGTACATCCATCGTAGGAAACTCAATAATGCGTCGTATGATAATTCATGCAAATACCATACAAATTAGTAAATTTCAAGCGAGTTCACGCGAGTTTACGTGAGTTCAAGCTCGCGCCAGCTCGCTACAACTCGAGGCTCCAACTCGGCTAAGTGGGAGCCCTGCGTTACAGGGTACTGATTGGGGTTGATTATTACGTTTGTGTTTTTATTTCAAGTCAATTATCTCATTGTTCTACCCATGATATAACTTACAATCTGTTTCCATTGTTCGGGGTTGGTACATTTTCTAATGATAATATTTCGTGATGGTTGATGTCCTAATTGGTGAATGTCAGATAAGAAATGTGAATTTCAGTTTTGCGACAATATTTTATGAATAGATTAGGTTCTGGAAGACGGAATAAGACGCTTGGAGGTATAAGGTATATTTTATTTACGTTCTTTTAATTGCCCTTTATTGGCACAAGACTAATTGAAAACAAGAAATGAAATGTGTATACACATGTACTACAATTTAACACACTGATTATGTTTCGATATTAGAGAAAATGTACATTGGAAACTGACACTACCGGTCATTGTTGTTACATTTGTTGTACACACACAAGTCTCACTTAAGTAGCAAGAATGAAATATTTGCAGATAATAATGTGCCTCATAACATATTGTGAAATATAACTGCTTACATAATCTCGACGTGTCACAACGAGTCTAATCATGTTGCTATGGTTACAATATTTACATTTAACACGATCGTATCTTTTTTCAAATATTGCCTCAAGGTCAATTTCAATAATGTCTTTTTATCCAATAAAAGTCACGTCCGGATTACGTAATACCTGATTCAATATGTGACGCACGAGGCTATTTAAATCTCCGTAAGTTGATATCACAAAAGTAGTTGCGATAGTGGTATTGTTCTACTTTTTCCAATTCAATTCATATTATTTCCACGCATAAAATATAAAATATAACATAGATAACTCTTTTTTTAATTCTAAGATTATTCTAAAGTCATTCATACACTCTAAATTACAGGGATTTAAAATTTAAATCTTAAGCCGGATTTGAATGAAATTAAATCCATAAAGATTGATTTTTAATCTTAAAAGATTGCTAAAGTGGTTCTTAATCCGAGTTTCAAATATAAAAAAAAAAAGTCCCAAAAAGGATTGCTTTTAAATCTTTATCAGGGTTAATTTTAATCTAGAAAGATTTATAATATAAATCTTTTGAACTTATTTTTTAATCATTTACAGATTAAAACTTTTTAATCCTAGCGAAGATTAATTTTAAATCCACATCGATTGGTCCCTACCTACAGTACATGAAAGATTTAAAAATAAATCCTATAGATTTAAATTTAAATCCCTGTAATTTAGAGTGTAGCATTTCCCTTTCCTTATTGTGAAAAAATGAATATAATCATGATAATGTATATAATAATAATAAGAATTATATAGTTATGATGATAATGATCATAATGATAATTGTTCTAACAATGATTAGAAATAATACTTACTGTACACATATCATCAGTGATATGTACAGTACCATCTATACTATACGGGATTAGAAACAGAAAACGAAGGAAAAACGCTATAAATTCGATACACTGTACAAGCGGAAAAAGCTAAATAAATCGTTTCAATGAATAGTCAGCTTAAATCTGGGGCCATTTTCATAAAACATGTTGTCAATAACCAGTATCACATTTCTATAACAAGTTTACACTCAGCCAATCAAATGCAATGATTTCAGTAGTTCAAACAGTTGATGCAGCCTGTTATTGATAACAACTTTGATAAACACAGAGCCCTGAACAGTGAATACTATGAATTTGATTTGATTTGATCAACGTCAACTTGTATAACATAAATGATACAAATAATAATGTTCGGGGGTAATTGATATACCCTCGGTAATTTCGTAAAAGTCCAAACAGTGTGTATTCGGATGTATTCTTTAAAATGCAAAATAAACATGAATATATCTTTGAATTATTGTACGCTATAGAGTCTTTTAAAACAAGCTACAAAAGAGTATGTAGGCCGACAAAGGAAGAAATGCGATACAAATCGTTTGTAAATATACATGTACATCTAACATCAAAATTGCGAAATCCATTTCTACATCGGTCTGAAATATGGGGTAAATGCAGTCCAATGGTATACAGGAAGCTCATTTGAAAAGAAACACAATAAAAGGTTCTAGGAAAACTACCCGGCCCTGAACTCCCACCCTCCGGATAACCACCCTCTAGGACAAATACCCCCTAGGGCAACCACTCTCTAGGACGACTACCCCCCGGGACAATTGCCCTCTAGGAATATTACCCCCATCAGTTACCATATGTGGTAGATGTCAATAAGGTATATGTCCTATAGGGCGTTTGCCCTATGGGGTAGTTGTCCCAGGGGGTTGTTGTCCCAGGGGGTAGTTGTCCTAGAGGTTGGTTATCCTAAGGGTGGTTATCCGGGTGTGAGTGTCCAAGGGGTAGGTATCCGGATAGGCAATAATGCATGAATAACTGTTTATTATGAAAAGCATTAAGAGGCACACAACTAAATCCTTTAAACAGTATTATAGTTATCATTATTAGTAGAAGTAGTATTCGTATTAACATGGTTATTTGTAACAATAAAGATTCTGCACTTAAAGGCGCACACTCTCCACTCCACCGGGAAGCCTTCTAGCCAGTCTTTTTGAATTACATGTTGTTCAATTTTTAAAACGTTTTAATTATTTGTTCGCACTTTGGGTTTATTACTCGATCAATAACAAGAAAAAATGTGAGCTTATGTTTTGTTCTCAACTTTCTGACGTCAATCTGTCGGCATATTGTCTCCATCTAGCTCTAAGTATACGTCGCTAGAACCATGAGAGCTAGTCAAGGAACAGCTATTTGAAGTGCTGACATACGACAAATAATTGTCACTAGAGTCACTATCTCTGTTTTTGCTAATGGGGTACAATTGGGTGTCATAAGAGGAAGAAGTGATATCACAGAATTTTGAGTCGGACTCCCAATTAGGAGCATGATACACAGGATCAGAATCTAGGTTACTGGTACTATCAGGTTGTCTTGTATCTACCTCCTGCTCTGGTATATGATTTGGGTTGGCCATTCTGAAATGCCTCCACATGACATAGGACAAGAGTGCTACGATGCACGATATGATGACCACAGCGGCCAAGGCACCAAGAATGGCAAATATATCAACGTGACCTGGACGAGACGTAGACGAAAGCTGGTCCCCTACTGTTGGTTGGCTTATTGAATAGGTGTGTTTATTCCAGCTGATAGTTATTGCCTGATGTGGGTTTGAGAATGGTTGCATATTCATAACATTTTGTGTAAGATTAACTAAAGAAGATTTGTATGTGAAATTGGCAAGAACGACCAAACAATAAATTTCGCTTTCTATGTCTCTCTCACGCACGTTAAAGAAGGTAATATCTGATCTGAAGGGAGTTGTTTGATTTATCTTACAATTGAAATTTTCCGTTAGCTTGATCTTTTTGTTTCCACCAAAATACCACTGAATGTCAACTCTATCGACGTTCAAAACAGTATTTTCCAAAGAACAAGAAACTGTAAGACTCGTGTCGTATATTGTTGTTTCATTGGGTGTCTGTAATATTATGCTCAAAGTAATGTTGTCCTTGTCTGGTATAAGAGGTAAAACAGTCTGCTCTAGAACATGTAGAAAGGGAACACTTGAGCTCACAGTGAAAGGTATGACGTTCACATGCGAAGAACCAATTGCCTGACCTATTGAGTTGGAAACTGTGCAGATTATCTCGGCTTCCAGACCTTCCTCAGGCACGACAACATGAACACTTGTAGATATTTCAGCGGTCTCCGAAACCGAATCACATCCCACAAAAATGCCAATAGGTAAACAAGACCAGATAAATGTGAATTGATCAGGATATCCATTTACTACACACAAGAACTCGATCGGATAATTGTGAAGGACTTCAGCATTCGAAGGATGAACAATTACATTAGGAGCATGAGACACCTTGATAGGTCCTACGAAACATTGCAAAAGGCGCTCTGGAAATGCAATTTCACTCGTTACTTCGCAGACCAGCTTCTTCAAGTGCAGATCCTTTGTAATCGACAGTTTGTGTGACAAAACACGGTAGACTGTCGTATCGCGATTCGGTGGAAATGGTAATATCGTCGCATCGGGAAACAGTTTCCATCTCATATCAACAGCCGGGTTACTTCTGATGACTTTACAAAAGATATCTAGCACGTCACCCTCTCCCAAAGGCTCAGGGTTTTGTGGACCACACGATAGGTCCTTCTTCCTAGGAAAATACTCTACTCTCAACTGCGCAAGACGAGATGAAAAACAAATATGTTGGTCTACGGAAGAACGCAAGTCACATCTGAAAAACTGGACCGTTTTTACAACGTGTACAGTAATCACAGATACAACCTCATTCGTCTCTGAATGATATCGTTTAGAAACATGAGCATTGTTCATATCTGGATTGATATTCCAAACGATGAAGTCAGCCGACAGCTTTTTGGCGGTACATGTAAAATTATAAATATCTCCTTCTCTTGCAACTGCAAAAAAAGGTTCGATTGTTAGATTCCCGGATGACCTTTCGCATGCACATGATGTCGCAACGCGTGTCGCAGTCAGTAGAATCTTTAAAAAGATTGAAACTAAATACGCGTGCTGCATTGACATTGTCATTATAGTCTTACGTCTTAAATATGTAATAAATCAGAATCTTTCAGAACACTTATAGTGGGTCTCAAGAAAAGAGACATTCGAAATTTGAATTGTTTTTCAAGGAGACGATCAGAATAATGAGAATTCTTGAAGCATTAGGCTTATCGATGTGACCGAAGTACCCGTCTATGTTGAATAAAGTCTGTCTAGGGTGCTGTAAACTAAAATTTAAGTATACTGTAAGTTTTCTGTTCTGCGGAGTTGTATATTGGTATTGTTTTAGGCGTAGATAATTGACATGACAAATCAGACCTTTCGAGGGCTTGTGAGGAAGTGAGTAGCATATTCGAGAGTACTTCAATCGACAATTTATTTTCTGAAGAGACAGTTATTTCTTTTGTGGAAAACGAATGAAGATTCTGTTTTGCGGAGTTGTATATTGGTATTATATTTCAGACGTAGATACTTGACATGACAAATCAGACCTATCGAGGGCTTGTGAGGAAGTGAGTAGTATATCCGAGAGTACTTAAAATCGACAATTTATTTTCTGAGGAGACAGTTCTTACTTCTCTGGGAATCGAATGAAGATTTTAGTAGTTGTATACTTGTATCAATCATTTATGTTGAATAAAGGGGTATCGGGGAAAAGGCTCCCACGTCGGTGTGGTAGCCACTTCTGCCCAGCCGCTGGACTCGTCCGTTCGGACCTGGGACCCGTAACACAAAGCTTAGCGATTAATTGTAACGACTGATTGCACATAATGTTCAATTATTTCAATCGCAAAAATCGAAAGTCGTACGATCATTCGCTTAATATACCTATGTGTTACGGGGCCCCAGTGGCAGTGCGGCGGATAACAAGTTTTACGCTTTGGTCCGCCTATTGCGGGCCCCTATCGCGGCGGTGCACAGTGGGCCAGGGAGGAACCAAAGTGCGCCAAAACTAAGTTTGGGTGATTTTTTTTTTCTTCAATTTCTTTCTTGCCCAGTTGAAAGGTAATACATAGAGGAATACCTCAGTGATTTAATTCTGGTATGGACAAAAAGGGTATAAATTTACTACTTCAAACAGCAAAATCCTACATATTCACAGTTTTAGTGCAAAAGTGATTTATTTCATAAATCTTTCAATTCAACATGAAGTTTTTAAGTTATTGATATGAAATTGCTCTCACATATTCCTGATAGTTCATTTTGTTGAATGAATGGGTTAAAATTAATAGAAACACAATCTTCATGATATATTATAGGGTAATTCACTGAAAAATGGACTAATTATCCATGTTTTTTATAAATCCAGAATAAATGTTTAGATCTCCGCGGTGTACCGCTTAAATTTTAATACCACCATTTTTTCTGATATCTAAGCTTCAAGTTGTTACCAAATTTGGCTGCCCGATCCTGCCCGTTGTTATGTTAGAGCCGATTTTCCTTGCCACATTGCCCCGAAAAATGTGGGTTTTTTTTGGTCCGCGGCTGAATCATGAAGGATTCGTGGTCATAAATCACGGCTCGAGGGGGCGCGTGACACTTGTTCTGACACCGCGGACCAAAATAAACACATTTTTCGGGGCAATGTTGCAAGGAAAACGGCTCTAACATAATAACGGGCAGAATCGGGCAGCTAAATCTGATATCAACTTAAAGCTTAGACATCAGAGAAAATGTTGGTAATAACATTTAAGCGGAAATCCCTGGAAATCCAAACATTTCCTCCGGATTTATAAAAAATAAATCCCCAAACATGAGTTTTGGCGCACTTTGGTTCCTCCCTGGCCCACTGTGCGGTGGTTCGTACTCGTCTACAATTAAGTGTTATGCACTCGCACAACAGTGAGGAAAGGTTCTCGTATTGAGTGATATTCTATTGTTGACAACTAACATATACGCTTAGCCTATTGGTTAATTAGATGGAATTCGCGCGATGGAGCACAGAGACCACTTGTTGGAGACGAGATGCATTTTAGGGAAATTTGCATCTTATCTTATGCTGTTATTTTTCCATGCATTTCAATATTTCTTTTTTCACTCATTTCAATTTGAATCTCTGAAATTTGCGTGTTTACATTCGAATATACATGAGTTTCATTTTTAATTTCAGGG
This sequence comes from Strongylocentrotus droebachiensis, assembly GCA_035222895.1. Classification (NCBI taxonomy): domain Eukaryota; kingdom Metazoa; phylum Echinodermata; class Echinoidea; order Camarodonta; family Strongylocentrotidae; genus Strongylocentrotus; species Strongylocentrotus droebachiensis. The sequence goes on along the minus strand of JAVYIG010015797.1, from coordinate 7,141 downwards.
CGCATTAAAGCGTAATATTTTCTTATGAAAGCTTGAAGGTAATTAATTATTTTGTTGTTGCGTCCCCAATAGTATACCAAAACAAACAAAACAAAAAAACAAATTGCTATCATTATAAGATACATGAATACAGTAAATACACGACCTGCAGGCGTGTGAACTCTGGTGGCCGTTTGATCGTCTTGATCGCTGTATGTAACATCGTCAGCTTTTCCTTGTACTGGTGTGGTTGGTGGGCATGGATCTAAACCGTCCGTACGTTCACGAGTAGCCGGGTCCCAAATGTAATCATTGCAGCCACACCTACGTTTGGGTTTTCCGACCGTTGATGTACAACAGTATATGCGGTCTGATCTTTTTATTAAAACCTTCTGCCATAGAGTTGTGTCGTTATGAAACCGCTTTGTTAGAAAAGGCGTCTGTTCACCACTTTGATAACATTCAAATATTACTGGGTCCGAGTCTCTAACCAAAGGAGCAAAACATTCGATTACAGTCCAAATCTCTTCAACACCATTTACATACGCATATTCAACGTCAAATGCTGGACTGCAAGATGCACCTTCAGTTAATGTCACACGGGAAGGTTCGCGTGGAGAAATTTCCCTTGAGAGAATCAATACGCCGACAAACGTTATATAGAACGTTATCTTTATCAAATCCATATCTGATCTTGGGTAAGAATATGTTCTAGTTGTTATTATCGCGTTTCCTCCTAATCTTTGCAATATTGTGTGGCGTTGTGGTAGACCATATTTTGTGGGATTTTTATACGCTGTCCCCTTTTCAAAACAGTTTGTACCGCGTTCATATATAGGTTAATCGTGTTTTGCTGCATTTAAAGTCTCCGGACCTGTGGTGCGAAATGCCAGGCAAGTCAAAATATTTGCATTTAATGGAGAAGATTTCCTTACTGCTGATAATCATTCCTTTGTTGTCTTGCCCTTGATGAAACTAGGGAAAAGTAATATACAATGATAACATTATATTTCATATTTTTGGACAGCATTAAGTCTTTATGGGCAACTTGGGGTTATGTGCTCGAAATTACCAAAATGGAGCTGACATGACCAAGCGAAGAAATTAATAATGGCATCACCGAGTCCTTCATATGAAAGTGGTGAAATAGTTCTTATGTATAGAGCGAAAGTTTCATCTAATCAACCATACTATAGTATGAAATGCGTTTTATAGTTTACAATCTATCAAACTAGTACTATTTCTTCACACATTTTTTTTCTGCGATCAGAGGAAGCAGGTCTTTGGGAGTGTCTGCTGCGCGCGTGCGAGCGTTGCGGGTATCGCTTGTTGGCGGAGATATACTTAAGAAGTGTTACTTTCATCATGTTCAAATTAGGGATTTTAAAAGGTCCCTCTTGGGGATAAAGTGGGGACTGGGGCTGCGAAATACTTCAGAGTTCCATTTTCGACGTGTTTGTCCACTTTCATGTCATATTGTTCGTCAGACTAGAAGTGCAGATAAAACCAACTAGTTGAAACTTGATATCAACTTACCAACTTATGCTGTACATTAATGTTCGTCCTCTGTCAAAAGTCATTTATTTTTGTCACGAGGTACAGCAGGGATTGCGTCGTCGATTGTCTTGCCCTTTTGATTTGTATTAAGCAAATGGTATAGAGTAAATGCAGAAATAGTTGATATAATATTTTCTACGAAATATTCTACAATGAATACTGTAATAATTTTATATCAGTTAATTATCCCCTATGAAACATTAAACATTGTCATAACTTTCATAATCAGATAAATACTGTGAATTATTTCTATTTTTCCAGTATAAATACTGGAAAAATAGAAATAATTCACAGTATTTATCTGATTCTTTTCCACCATTCCATAATACGGTCAGTGTATCAATATTGCATAATGAAATGCAATATATGAAATACATATGATTGTATATAAAATTATCTTGAAAGTAAGTAATTTTTAGTTTAATGTATTTGATATTAACGAGGGTTGCGAAATTATATTGTTTTAAGAAAAGGTATTTATACACTTACGATTAACACCACAACGTTGGCGGTCAACGCGCCAACTGCGCTGCCTAGGACCGCCCCAAGAGGTCCAGCTATTACAGATCCAACCCCAGCGCCTACACAAGCTCCAGTAGCGACTGTTGTAGCGGCCTAAACAAAGATTAAGCAAGAGCGGTAATAGGTCCATATAGAAACTCGTATTTAGTAATTGCTAATAAACCATCTTACGTGAATAATTGAAGTACATTATAATCGATTGTATTTAAACCATGCACATCACAATTAAGTGTATAGTCTTCAGCGCTGTGAGTGATTTTTCGCTGGGTTATGTGTTTTTTTACCTGACTGCTAAAAAGATAGTTGTATGCTTGGGCAACCAAGGTACTGGCAGCTTCAAGTCATGTTGGTATGCGGGATTAATATCAATACCAAAGGGCACAGTATTCATAAACAAATCATCGAATACAATGTCAGATGCATCTACAAGATAATGATTCAGAATATGATTTATAGACATATTTACCCATCAAAATAGTAGATTTCATACTTATAGCATAACAAGATATCAATGACATAGAAAGATAGAGTAGAGTGGGAAATATTTAACTCACCAGTGATTTCTTTACATCATTCTAAAAGTAATGCAAGAAAACAAATGGAATATCATTAAATGTATAACAATGAAATATTCAAAATTACTTGATTGTCGGGATTGTAAAAGTAAATTAACATTTTTGTTGTAGGAAAAAATCCATGCATCTTATGGTATCATGCGGCACTAGAAAGCTAATATAATGCTCTTTGCAGGAAAACTGTTCGTTTCTCATAATCACAATGATAATAATGATACGACACTGACATCAATACTGCTTTTAGACGAAACAAAATACGGTACGGGTCATACTTTTGAAAGGTCTAGAAAAGGTCAGAAATATCCATTTATGAGCCTGGAATTATGTTCACCATTTTATCACTATGTTCTCGTCGATCATTTTTAAACATGTACAAATATTTTCAAATATCAGATCGCTATTATCTTTTAGAATATGGAATCATCCCCTTATATATTTATTTTAGTATATAACAGAAAGAGGGTTTTGAAAATGGGCCTACCTTATCCATTTGAACCCTTGACAAGGAAACCCCCTGCGAATAACAAACGTAATTGTATGTCAAATTGATATTAATCACGAGCAGGCGCGTACGCAGGGGGGGGGGGGGGGTTAACCTCCCCCTTCAGTTTTTTGTATGTGTGTTTTTTTCGGAGCAAACCCCCCCCCCCTTGAGATTTTTTTTTTTTTTTTTAAATAAAAAAATAAATAAAAAAATATGCCAATGGCTGACCTAAAAAAGGTGACCTTACCCCCCCGCCAACGGAACAAAATGACAAATTTTCAAATTTCGAGACCCCCCCCCCCCCAAAAAAAAAAAAGTGTCCTCTTACACCCCCCCCCCCCAATTATTCAGCGGCTGGCTGAGTCGTTGCGAAATTCTCGGCCCGATTTAAAAATGTTAACCCCCCCCCCCCCCTTGAGAAAATCCTGCGTACGCTACTGATCACGAGTATTTTACATTATTTATGTAAAAAACGACGTAAAACGCCGGGTAGGGCAACGCTTGCATAATATAAGGATAATTTTTTTGAGGGGGCTGAGCTAGTATTCTTTAAGCGCCACGATGGCATACATACTCTTATCGTTGAATCAAGGGGATACCTCTTCCCTGCCCCCCCTCCCCCCCGAAAAAAAGGGGGGGGGGGAAGAAGGAGAAAAAACCATCCTTTACTCTCTTTTCATACAGGGGATAGGCTGCGATTAAACATTATTTACTGTGTACATTATACAAAATTAATGGAAACAATAACAATAATCGCTGAAAAAAACATTCTCCCTGTGTTTAATGTCGAAGTTAATTAATAAACATGAGGATTTAATGGGAAAAATTGAGGTACTAGATATCTTACAAATGATAATAATATTGAATGGATGTTCTTTCATTATATTATACAAAGGTATATCGCACTCGCTTTGAGAATATTTCACTCGTCATGCTGACTCATGAGCTATACTCAGCTCGTGGGATATATCCTTGTATTCTCATATATATATATATATATATATATATATATTTCATCGAGGGTGCAAGCCGAAGTAAAAATAAATAAATATATGTAAAAACACACACACACACACACACACACACACACACACTCAGCAAAAAGAGAAAGTGGATACTCTTGAGTGTTCAACATTTTCATATAAACCGTCAATGAAATGTTAGAGTAATAAAATGTAAATATATATCACATTTATAAAAATTAATACTCTACTAAATAAACATCAAATAAATCTTGAACTTTAATGATTGGAGGGGCACACCCTTTTAACGGTTAGAAGTTCTGATTCCGACAGTTGCTTTATAGAGCAGTTTTAATGAATATGCGCATCTGAAAGACATTCTTGCTCCACAATGAAAACAAAGAATGAGAAAATAATCAGGAGGATTGAGCTCCTGATTTCAACTAAAGTCTCAGGACTGCATGGTTTTTACAAGCAGGGTCAAGATGTTTCTTCTTTTTATTCAAGATCGTGGCCAAGCCATATACCCCCTGGTTAGATCAGAGAACAAGTCGAGATGAGCCCCGTTAGAATCCGACTAGTGTAGGTTTTATTCAATTTCTGTGACGGGACACAAATAACCTTGCTGAAAACAAGCACAAAAAGATGACGAACTGCTACCACATTCGTTAAAGTGTTGCAATAGGAACTTTTAGATTTGCACGAAGACAACGTGGACTGCTACGTGTGACGCCCTTTTTAGGCACTGTCAATGCCTTAAAAGGATGTCACACGTGACTACCAGCTCCTTAAAAAGATGTCACACGTAGCAGTTCACGCAAATCTAAAAGTCCAATTTTCCTTCCGTCTCCAGAACGCCTTTCTCTTTTATCCAGTACTTTTTCATCAGTGACGCAGGTACCACATTGCAGGTACACGTACTTACAATAAAGCGTCAATCATTATCTCAACCGACAATAATTAAGCCACACTGACCAAATTTACAAGCCAAGTTTCATTTACTGTTTTTTTTGTATAGACTTACAATATCGAGCTCACCTACTTTAGTAATTGTAATCAATAAAGTCGATTCGACAACTAATGGTCATTATTTTCCCATTTAAGGACATTTCAAGCCCATTCGTTTGAAGAAAAGTTCTGAATTTATAATAGTATTATCTTTCGAATGCCGTTGGAATGCAACTTTTTCGTTTTGGTGGCCTGCAAATGGGACATAGTACCTTTAACGGTCACCGTATTTTTTTGGAAATGGAGCTCAATTGGACAGGTATGATCTAATTTAATTTAAATTTCACACATTTTGGGGTCTTAAATTAACTTCATAGCAATTTTAGGTCCTACAAGGGCACTAGAAATGTCATAAATAAGAATAAAAGCAACAACCCTGTCTTAAACAAGAACTCAGCTGTCCCTTTAAATTCCATGCGGTTTGAGCTTCTTCTTTCATTTTACCAAGATTGCATATCCGTAAAAAGAAATATGTACACAATTATATAATGATTTCTCTGATTGATGAGTTTTTATGAATGATATGATATAAAAATATTGCACTTACCTTTAAAATGTAGTTCCAAATTGCTTAAAAAGAAAAGTTAGAAAGTGGTACAGTAATAAAAGTGGAGTCTAGTATAGCGCTAATGTGGCGCTCTTTTATTATTACCCTGGCTTTAGCACAAAACAAAGCTTGATGATGCGGCTCTTTTTTCCTCTATAAAGAACAAACATATTATCAAATATCCTGAGTGCAGAACAAATAAAATCGACATGCAGTAAATCTATGTTATTTGAGTTAGTATGGTTATTGAATACCTATAACATGAGCTTCATGTGCAAACAGGTGCTTAAAATAAATAACATCTGAATATAAAGGACTTTTTGTCTGTATTTAGATTATTAGTATAACGTTAAAGAAGTTCGATAAAACACGCGGTGACATGTTCATCATCCAGCCAACATTGATTGATGAAGGGTAGTTAGATCGATAGTCAAAAGCTGTCTAAATAACACAGAAATACAAAGCTAACTACGTATCACGATTTGTTCTGATTTTTTGAAATATTTGTTTTGTTTAATCATAAATCAACAAAATTAGCTGAAATTATGAGGAAAAGGGTCATAAATAGGCCGCCTAAAAGGGAAAATAATACAAAATGTTGACGGGGAAAAAAAAAAAAGGGATTTTCTTAGATAAGGTTCAGGGGAACCACTGCTCTCTTTAATGATGGGGTCCAGGGGCTCGTTTCGGGGCCCCTGTCCGGTTGCAGGAGCAGTGCACCTAGGGGGCGGAGCTCCCGGACGCTCTTGAGTTTTTAACAATTTAACAATCTTAAAGATGGCCGTCACAAGCGATATAAATGGTATTTTTCTTATTGAAATACACACATCCCATATCATTTCACTATGTTAAAAACCACCTCTCTTTATCTCTTAAATAAAAACAATTTCATAAAAAACTTTCTTTGCCTTCTGTTCTTTGTTGTCCAAAGTCTTCATAGGCAGTGTAATCTGGATTGGTAGATTTCAATTTCATGTTCTTCTTTATCTCTCTCTCTCTCTCTCTCTCTCTCTCTAAGGTGTTCTGCCAAAGGCAGGGCAACACTTAAGACACCTTTTGACTTCTTTTTTTCATTCCTCTCTAAGTTTAGCCTTATTCTTTATCATGTTAATGATCTGTCGCCTACCGAATCTGACACCCTCCCAATTATTGATAATAATTTTCCCGGTTTTCCTGTTTATCATACATCTTCCCTTCCTAGATGTTCCTGAGCATGCTATTCCCCCGTAAGAACTGTCATCCAATTTTCCTTCCGTCTCCAGAACGCCTTTCTCCTTTATCCAGCACTTTTTCATCAGTGACGCAGGTACCACATTGCAGGTACATGTACTTACAATAAAAGCGTCAATCAATATCTCAACCGACAATGATTAAGCCACACCGACCCATATTACAAGCCAAGTTTCATTTACCGTTTTTTATAGACTTACACTATCGAGCTCACCTACTTTAGTGATTGCAATCAATAAAGTCGATTCGACAACTAATGGTCGTTATTTTCCCCATT
>JAVYIG010015796.1:0-34211 GCA_035222895.1 Strongylocentrotus droebachiensis | reverse complement strand
CCCCTACGTATCAGGACAACTACCCCTAGACAATCACCCCGGAAAATTACACCCCCCCGGAAAATAGTCCCCCCCCCAGAAAATTACCCCCAATGACAATTACCCCCCCCCCCCCTTGGAAAAGTATCACCTAGGACAATATTACCCCCCCCCCCCCCCACACACACAGTAGGGCGGGCGGGGGGGGGGGGGGGGTAGAGGGCAATAATTTTGGTTTGCCCTCGAAAATTTGAAAATCGCACCCCCCCCCCCCCTTGAGTACCAGGGGAGGGGGCCAAATAAAGGTTAAAAATCAACGTGTTTTACCTGATCCCCCTGGATCCGCCACTGCCCCCTCCCCCGCCCCCTCTCTCTCCCGATTCCTTCTAGTGTCTCCTCTTCTCTTATCTTAATTGTCTCTGTCGTTCTCCCCTTTCTCTATTCACTCCTCATCTCTTTAACAACTCCCCGGTTTATCCTAGCAATCACATTATTTTTTCTCGTTCTCCTAGCTCTTCCGCTTTCTTTCAACCCCCATCCGTTTCTCTTTATAAAGCCCTCTGTATGTCTGTCTGTCCGTCCCTCACCCCCTCCGGACCCCCTCCAGACCCCCTCCCACCCTTCTCGTCCCCCTCCCTCCCTCCTACCCTGTAATCATAATGTTTATCCACTGTTCGGATGCACGACTGGAACTTACGTTTGATTGAAACGATGCCAAGGCAAATTCATGGACACAATCCTGATAATCTTGTTATTCTTTTTTGTTTGCTTATTGTTAATATGGTCATTTCATTATTTGTATCTTCCACGGTTGCATATTCTGAAAGAAATTCAAAGGACAGAAAATCCTGAAAAAGTATATATGAAAGAAGAAAAAAGAATTTCTGTCACAGTTTCACGACTCTTTTCAGATCGTGGGTTGCATACCGGTCATTAAGATTAAAAACAAATATATTTTACCCCTACATTCGTTTTATTGTTGAAAACTACAATTATTAAGCTCGAATCCATAATAGTATATAGGCCTAGTGCGTATCTATATGACAATAAGCTATACAAGGTCCGTGCGTTTTCTTTACATGTCCTTATCGTTTGACTGCTTTATTAGGATTCCATAAGCTCGAATCCATAATGCGTATCTATATAATAAAAAAAATATGCATACTGTTCACATTTCTTTTATTCTCGAAACAAGATGAAAAACACCACAAAAAAATTCTATAAGAATTTCACGACTGTTTTCAAATCGTGGGATGCATATACGTATGATTGAAAACAAAAATATTTACCCCTAGTTCGTTTTACTGTTGAAAACTACTACTAAACGTCAACCTTGTTCTGGCTTACACTGACAGTAACCTATACAGGGTTAATGAGTTTTCTTTACATGTCCTTATCGTTTGATTAATTTATTATGATTTCATAAGCTCGAATCCATAATAGTATATAGGCCTAGTGCGTATCTATATGACAATAAGCTATACAAGGTCCGTGCGTTTTCTTTACATGTCCTTATCGTTTGACTGCTTTATTAGGATTCCATAAGCTCGCATCCATAATGCGTATCTATATAATAAAAAAAATATGCATACTGTTCACATTTCTTTTATTCTCGAAACAAGATGAAAAACACCACAAAAAAATTCTATAAGAATTTCACGACTGTTTTCAAATCGTGGGATGCATATACGTATGATTGAAAACAAAAATATTTTACCCCTAGTTCGTTTTACTGTTGAAAACTACTACTAAACGTCAACCTTGTTCTGGCTTACACTGACAGTAACCTATACAGGGTTAATGAGTTTTCTTTACATGTCCTTATCGTTTGATTAATTTATTATGATTTCATAAGCTCGAATCCATAATTTATCGATATGCATTTTGTTGACATTTCTCTTATTCTCGAAACCAAATGAATTAGAAGAGAAAAAAAAATATATAGCTTCCTGAGTGAGCTGCCAAATGGATTACCCAACTAAGTACCAAGTAAGACCCTTTTTAAATCGTAGGTTGCAACCGTTGCATAATTATGATTGAACAAATATATTTTACCCCTAGTTTCATTTTATTGTTGAAATCTACAACTAAACGTCTACCTTGTACTCGCTTATTAAGCTCGAATCCATGATAGTATACAGTGCGTATCTATATGCATATTGTTGACATTTTTTTTATTCTCAAAACAAGATGAAAAACATTACAAAATTTCTATAACAATTTCGCGACTCTTTTCAAATCGTAGGATGGAACAAATATATCGTACGACTAGTTTCATTTTGTTGTTGAAAACTACAACTAAACGTCAACCTTGTACTGGCTTGTATACTGACAATAATATAAGCTATACCCACAAGGTCAATGAGTTTTCTTTACATGTCCTTATCGTTTGACTGCTTTATTATGATTCCATAAGCTCGAATCCATAATATACAGTGCGTATTTATATACATATTGTTGCTTTTATTCTCGAAACAAGATGAAAAAGAAAAAAATTCTATCACAATTTTACGACTCTTTTCAAATCGTGGATTCCATAATAAATTAATAATGATCGAAAACTACAACTCAACGTCAATCTTGAACTGACTTAATATACTGACAATAGCCTAAGCTATTTAAATATGGTATCAGTGGACAGAAAACAAGTTAATCATTATCATGAAATAAATTTCAGGGTCATATTGGTTATGAATTTTAAATCAGGAGCTACAAGATTTGGGTACACTTTTTTATACGCACTGAAACGCACAATTTGTACTCAAGAAATGTTGTCGAAACGAATGTGTCAACATATTAATTATTCCTTCGGCAACACTCGTATATATTCGCCTATACAGTGCGTCCCAGAAAAAACGAAACCGAGAAATATCGATGTTTTATCATAACTTAATCACAATTATAATTAATAAATGACACATATTTGTAAAGCTTAGATCCTCCTCTTTCATTTGATGCAACTCATGAAGCATATTTCACGCATGAGTGATCAAAAACAACTTGAAGAGAGAGTACCAAAAAGTAATTTTGCGGGCGGTATATCTGAATTTCAAAGAGAAAATCACATTTCTAGAAAGTTCATTTTTGCTTTTTCATATAATAATAATAATAGTTCAGTTTTTGTATAGCGCATAATACGTTATGAAATAACATCTCTATGCGCTTCCAAAGAGCTTTGACAGGATATGGTTTGTTTAAAATTATGCTTGCTTTTCCATAACTTGATTACACGATTTCGTTTTCACTGGCTGCCTGCCGTAGCAACAGAGTTGACAAAAGACTTCAGAAAATGAACTTTCTAGAAATGTGATTTTCTCTTATTTTTTAAAAGTATTTACAACACTTTCTATACTAGTGGCGCGAAATCAAACATTAAATACCCCTTTTTTCCCCCGGTCTGGTCATGAGGGCTAGAAAAGTACCCCCTTAACGCGTATGCCGGCGCGTAAAGCAGGATTTTGAATCAATTTGAAAATTGTGGAAAATTTGTCTTTTTCGAGAAAAATGCCCCCAAATGACCCCTAATAAAGGGTAGGGGTTTCGAGGCTTAAGCGGCACACCCCCGTCTAAACCAAATCTGAGTATCTCCCCGGGATGCTATTATATTTGACTGAGAGCCCCGGACATTATGTTCTTCTGTAATTTCATCCAGAGTTGGTATCGGCATGGTAGCGACGTGGTACAATGGAACCAGGAGAATCGACGTGAAGGAACTTCTTGCTAGCGATGGGAAATTGACAGAGTCCATCGACGGTTCTCTCGTCATCGCCGATGTGCAGAGGCTTCAGGCAGGGAGATACGAATGTCGGGTCGACCGCCAGACCAGAGCTGTTTACAGGGTCGTCGGTAGGTCCATGGTCGGATCTAGTTCTTTATAATTGGTTAAAAAGGGGAGGGGGGGGGGGGGGGGGGAGGTGTACAGTTCCGAAACAAAAAATTATGATATGTCCTCAAGTGTGCATATGGTCGGTTTCAAAAGAAGCATGGTCGGGGGGGGGGGACGGAGTGGGGGTTGCACGGGCCAATTGAGCCCCTCAAAATCATCCACTAATGAAGATGTTCGATCAAACAAAACTTAGTGGAAAATGGCTTTGCACGATCTCATGTTTTTTTATAACGCCTTTTTGGTCTTTGATGTCGTATTTCTCTTCAACTCCTTCCTCTTTTTAGTGTTATTTTTTTGTAATCCACACTTCCAATATTGTTTCATATCCAAGTCATTTCTTATCTCGTTCTTCTTCCATTTTTCTACTTCATGCCGTCCAATATTTCATGGTAAGCGGATTAAATTTCTTTTATTTTGGTAATTTTATTACCAATCATGACATATTTTCGCTCTTTAATCTCCCTCTCTCTGTCTCCCCTTGTAGTCATCGCCAGTTTAGCTGCCACTTATGAAGGTGAGGATAAAACTCTTTGTACATAGAACACTTTTAGTTGAGGATTTCCTTCAGCTATGATGACAACAACAAAATCAACCTTAAACAATTTCAATAGCCTCGTACTTGTGTTACCCATTGAAATTTGCGAACATGACAATGAAGTATATAATCCGAATATGATTTCTATGGGACATACAATAGTGGATTGAATCGCACTTGTATTTAGTTGATTTTTCGAGAATAGATGAGATCGAGTCAACAACAAAATATAAAATCAACAACTAAATGACAAAGTAAAAAACCACACAACCCTAGGCCGAATATGGCATGTTGTAAGTTTCATTTACACTACATGTTTGGTTGTTGTTTTCGCTTCAGTAAGGTCATTTTTTTAATAATAAGTTGTTATCCTTCTTGATGAACCAAGTATTTTTAAAATCTTTAATAGGGTGCCGAGGTTGTTGTTGATGCTATCGGTTGCTGTTGCACTTGTTGTTCATGGTATTGTCAAAGTATCTTATCCGTTTGATTATAAGATCTGTCGCATTATATCTTTCATTCTCAATAAATAATAATGATCTACATTGTTTGGTATGTTTATTTGGCAGATATTTTGAAATCCATAGTGATTCTGGCAGGCGTTCTCGCGGGATACTTCGTCTTGTTTGTGATCATAATTGTATCGAAATATTGCATAAGGATGTTCGCTAAAAAGAAGAGACGGAGATGATGCCCGTCCTAAACTAACTGGTCTTGGAGACGAAGTACCGTCGTGAACATAGACACGAGGTGGTGATGGGGGCAGTGCTGGGTGAGAAGCCCACAGTTCCTAGTCTGCAGCCAAGAACTCTCTGACAATTTGTCACTTAGCCATAATTCCTAAAACCTTGAGCAAGGCCTAGCTCTATCAGTCTCTGGCTGGGTCAAGGAAGAGAAGTACAATGAGGTGTTTCATAAATTGATTTCGATTTTAAAAATCAATTTTAAGGCCGAAAACTGATACTTGCGAACAGTTTCATGAAATCAATTTTAAGCTAAAAATCTATTTTATTTTTTTGATGAAACAGGGCCTACAATCAAAATCAATTTCAGGCCCTTAAAATCGATCGGATCGATTTCCAGGCTTGATTATTTCCCCCCTTACAGCTTAAGCTTTATACCACTAGCAAGCACGTTGGCTCACAGTGCAGACACTGTACATGTTACGCACAACGACTGAGAAGGGTTTTGTGCCTACCGGTATGGAGGCTTTATTGACAACCCCCTCCCCCTTCTCGGATCGATTTCCAGGCTTGATTATTTCCCCCCTTACAGCTTAAGCTTTATACCACTAGCAAGCACGTTGGCTCAAAGTGCAGACACTGTTACGCACAACGACTGAGAAGGGTTTTGTGCCTACCGGTATGGAGGCTTTATTGACAACCCCCCTCCCCCTTCTTTTCCATAGCACTGATATAATACCTTTAATTATTTCAGAAGTTGATGGCTTCTGCACTGGCAGTTATGTCATTAATACAGGGACAAATGTGTAATGTGTTGTTATAACCTTATTACATTTTATATTACTATCAAGCATCAACGTCAAATTGTGCCAAAATAAGGAAAGTCAGATATTACAAGTATCGACGATATCCTGTAAATGTAGTTCTACAGGTGTATATATTATAAATTACACAGAGACTATAACAAATATTCAGTTGTTTACTCATCTGTATTTTTTTGCATTGATTTTATTTATGCATTGCCACTGCAGCCTGGTAAAACATATTCTTCTTTTAATACATATATACAAATAATATACATGTACATGGAAATTATTATCATATTAAGTTTGAGCAATTCACGCCTAGAATAGTTACTGCTTCAAATTATTTGTTATAGATTCTACAGCTATATGTACGTATGTCAAATTTTCTTGCAATAAAATCGATTTTTAATCTAGTTGCTCTCTTCTGTTGTTCATGTTTTTAATAAAATGTAATCAGAATTGGAAAGTGTTACCTTCTTAGATTAAAAACAAACAAAACAAAAGTGCCCCATGCATATAGACATTCTCCTCCTACAAGAATTTGTTTCCCTAGATAATGTAACTAGTACTGACAATTCTTTATTAAAGGAAACTTAGATATAATGCAGACTAATGGGGGACTGACTTCTTTTAGATGACTCCATAACATGCATGTACATGTACATGTTTGAGGGCAAGGCCAAGGTATTTCAAGATTAAAAGATTACATTTCCAACACATGTTTTTGTAAGATAACGGTTCCCCCATTGTTTTGTAACTGAGAATGATAACGGGATGTGAAATTCTTAGAGAAGGCCAGGAATGATCCGTAGAATGATATTGTCTGAATGATAACAAAGTTACAATTTATTTAAATACAAATAAATAAAACCTCCAACTTGTATCATTGGTGACAATTAAGAATTCCAAAAAACTACATAAAATCAAAGAAGAGTGTCACTTAATACATGAACATACAGTGTAATTGTAAGACAAATAACTAAAAACATTGAACCTAAGAGGTCTTTCTCGCTTTAGAATAATGAAGTAAGGAATTATACAAGAAATAAATATATATCTGAACAGAAATTAACATTGATCTGTAATTCATAATACATGTAGATGTACAGTACATGCATCTGTCTGTTACTATGGTGCTCTTTTTCAGCCTACATGAGAAGCCAAATAAATTATGAACACACTTTTCAAAGAGAACCTGAAAGAAATGACACATTCAATTTGTATACAAGGTTTCAAACTCCATGTATTATGCAAGGTCTTTGATAAACTGATGTTTCGAAATGAATTATCCTTGGACAACAATGGACACATGGACACTTCTAAGAAGAAAATCAACAGGTAAATTCTGTAAAATTAATGTCAATGTTTACTGCCACATGACCCAGCAGATTTTGATATAATATCAGACAGTTGATGAGCTCTGCCCGGAATGCTCTTGGTTAGGTTTGGCAAAGCGCCAGGAAGAAAGCAGAAACAAAGTGTGGACTATACATGTACATGTACATTTATAAAGTACAGTACATTAACATTGTATGTGGCCAACATGTAAAGGTACAGTGGGCTCACATTATAATTACAGCTAATAAACTGATATTTGGCACTCAATGGTCAGTCCAGGTCAAGTTTACCCAGGAAATTAAACCAACATCTCCCAAAAAATTGACCGGATTTTAATTGTTAGGTGGTACCACACTACAGTGGTAGAAAACAAATACCGGTCAAAGAATACCGCTCAAGGTTTCTCATAAACAGGCCAACCAATACCAAGTGTATGTAGATTCATCGAGATGTACAGGCCATGTTGTCTTGAGGTCAAATGAATTATCAAATCAATAATAAGAACAATAACCGGTCAAGTTGGTCAACCTACAGAGACTTTTATAAAAGCTTTCAATAGGTGAAGAAGGTCAAGTGATCACAGCTTCCCTTTATCTCTCATCTACATAAACGCAAACAAGATAAATGTATCAAGTTCTAATATAAGGGTATTATGGCCCATCCAAGCATACATGTAACATCAATATAATTAATGCCCTAAAGTATAATCCACATGTAAATACATGTACATGTAGTATTCATTTACAAACAACCATGGAAACCCTCTAGCTCTTGTTTAAGATGACATGTACACATAGCACACACTGCAACACATGAGCAAAGGTACTGATTAAGAATACACAAGAAAGAAAACAGTATTTCCTCCTTGTTTCATGAAAACAATATGGGGATAGATTATGTATTGAACACATCAATGGCAGATCCAGGAAATGATTTTGGCATGATTACCATGGTACAAGAAAGTTGGCTTGGAACATAAGGTCAGCCCTACAACAGTTGGTGCAAATGGCCTTAAAAAGTACAATCGTTATTCCCCCCCCCCCCCAATCATTAGCATAAAAGTTACGGTACATGAATTTGCAATGTCTGCTACATGTAAGTCTGCTGACATGAACATCCATGTTCCAATCATGCAGTATTTATTTATGTACATGTAAATGTATGTACAATGAAAGTGAGGCTGAGTTTAGAAGAGAAGTTGTCCCATAGTTATGAGTTGGCTGAGGCAGTCTGTAACGCAAGGTATTCACTAACAGGTATCCAGGGTGTCTCCAAATGAATTGATCCACTGTCAACTTTCAAAAGTGCAAAGATTCCTGTCCATGCTTAGCACCAAAAACTGCAACGTCGGGCTGTCTAATCTTGACTTGAGCGAAAGGTAAAATGAATGAAGTCATTGTAAACAGGTTGCAGATAAATAGGAAGGGAGTTCTTTCCCAGTGTTTGAATGTTCACCATCATTCTGTTATCAAAACTCTTTGGCAGAATGTACACACACATCAGTTAGCTTTAGGCAGTGGGACTGTGAAGAGCTTAAACCAGGGGGGCGTTTCACAAAACTTGTCATCAGTGACAAATGACAGTTTTTGTTATAAGCTACTGAAATCCTTGCTTCTGATTGGTTATCAGCAGATTTGTCACTGAAAAAAGGCTTTGTGAAATGGATCTCCGCTGGTTACCAGTTCACGTTCTTTCTCACAGACACTGCATCTTTGCTCCTGAAGAAACTTTGGATGATGGTGACATCTTTAGGCTTCATTCCCCTCGGATGAAACCCCCCGCCGCAGATCATCTTGTTGCTATGGCAACCTGCAGATACTGATCCTGATACGGCTTGTACTCTATGAGTCTCCTGGATGCCTCCTCCACAGAAAACCACCTTCGACATCGCCCTGTAGTGGAAATCGGGTGGAGAATCAAACAAATGAATACAAGATAAATAACTTGATGCAATGTTATTGTCACTGCCAAATGTGTGCCATATATCAAGAAGTTGAATATTGAATTGTCTTGTTTATTCATCTAAGCTTCTCAAGTTTGAGAGGAAAAGGAGGAAAATGAGGGGAAGGGAATGGTACTGGTCAATATTTCTCATTCTTGATCTTCCCAAGAATTGAACTTTTGACGCCTACTGGGAGTGTACAGAAAAAAGAAGAAGAGGAACCCTTAACTGGGGAAGTGGTATCTACCGGTACATGTAAACAGATATTGAGTCAAGAAAGCTTGATTGAGCGATAAAGTGATTTATTTATTTAGATGCATTTATTTATTTCTCTGATTGATTGATCATTCATTTGTTTATTTATTTAGATTCATTCATTTATTCTTTATACATTACACATATTACATAAGTCATGGGAGGTACATGTAGATCTTTGTTTTATCACTTACCTATCCTTTCTCGATCTTCCCAAGAATCAAACTCTTCTATAACTACTGAAGCAAACACAGACGTTCTGTGCTTGTTGGATGCATCTACAAAGTTACCCACAAAGTTCACCAATCTCGAACTCACGCCCGCCTGCAAAGAAAGAAGGACAAAATAGGAAGAAAATATCTATTAAAGGATTTTATTCTATTTTCTGATCAGGACAAGTTGCGAGGGCATGCATGCATACTTTACCTGGATGTACATGTAGGAAGACATTTCTGGTCTTGAGTGACTTACATGTACTGTCTTATTATGGCAGCTTAGCTACAAAATGTATGTACTCTCTTTAAAAAAAAGAGTGAATTTTCACTCTATTTTCACTTTCTTGGGAGTGACGTCCGTGATCACTTGTTTAGGAGTGAAAATCGATTGATTTTAGAGTGCTCTCTAAAAGAAAAGAGTGAATGTTCACTCTATTTTCACTCTCCAGAGGAGTGACGTCCGTGATTTTGAAAATTCACTCTTTTTTTTAAGAGAGTACATGTATATGTACATGTGCAACTGGGATAATAATATAATACTTTGCATTAAGTCAGCAGTGAAAAAAATACACGGGGGCTCAGGGCGAATTTGCCCCCGAAATGCCCAAAAGAGCCCCCGAAAATCAGAAAAGAGCCCCTGTAAATTTGCATAGAGTTCAATGCAAAACAAATTTTAGAGTGTTATTTTTATGCAGGCAAGCTTGAAAAGTAGCCCCCGAAAAATAAATATTAATTTTTTCCCTGTAAGTCAGTGCAGTGGAGTATATTTGTATAAAGCTGCAACTACATGTATATAAATTATAAATGGCAAACAATTGTTATCATCATCAATTCATCATACTGTAAATATTTAAAAAAATGAATATAATCTTAATTTCTACCTGATTTATGTAGACATTAAAGGGACTATGTCCCATTTGCAGGCCAAAAAAATGAAAAAGTTTAATTCCAACTGCATTTGAAAGATAATACTAATTTAGAACTTCCCTAAAAAAAGTGGGGCTTGAAAATGTCTTCAAGTGGGAAAATAACGACTATTAGTTGTCAAATCGACTTTAGGGCTATAGAGCCCAAAAGTAATAGTCTTGATTTACAGACAATTGTACCGAATGGTCATACGTTTTATGCTGCGCAAAGATTCAATCAGTTTAATCTTGGCCATCACAAAAAGGGGGTTATTGATGTAGACAAATACTCATGTACCCTTTACAACTCTTTTCATGTATGTTATTACCAAAGAAGAAAAAAAGCCAGTCAGTCACTCAATAGTGTCTGACAGTGAAGTCTAGCAAGTAAACGGGTTTCCTTGCATACTTTGAATATGAGGACACTGCTAACGTTTAAATTTCACAGATAGGACATACATGACATATTCATGATTCCTGCAAAGTTCTACAGCATTCGAGGTTGGCTGCAAAAGGGACATAGTACCTTTAATCACTGCTTCTTGATATTTTATTCAAAAAAATTATATGACTATGAAACATCTCTAAACTACATGTACACTGTACTGTACATTTTTAAATGTTGCTACACTGTAAATTGCTGTAATATTAAAAACAGAAAAATAAAAAACAAATTCAACATTAGGCTAGCGTATTATGATACCTCATATTTTTACGATTGTCGCCAATTTCTAGCTTCTTTTGAAGGACAACAAAATCAATGTAAAAGGTTAAAATGTATTCTTTTTTCTAAATTGTAGATTTTATTATGATTTGAAATGAGAAATAGCTCAGCTTAATGAAATACTTCATCACACACATTCATCATAAGGTGAAGCAAAATATCTCACAAAGAAAACTTTCCCCAACATGAAAATTGCAGCTCTATACAACAGTAGCTGATATCAAATCAATATTCATTAGCTTCCACGATGACAGCCAATCAAAAGATACGCCTCATGAATAATGCATATCTACACCGCAAACGAAGGATTATCGGATGGTTCTTTGCCGTAGTCTAAAATATCAGGGGGTAGTGGAATCAGTGGATAGATGAATACACACGATCTTCATTCAGTGAGCACACAAAAGATAGAGCATAATACACACAGGGACCCACAAAGCACTGTAGCAAGACTAGTCATAACACTTGCTGTGCATGTGATCGCCATGTGGGTTATCAAGTGATGTACACAAAGCAACTGCGCATGTCCATAGTATTTCCGTCATACGTCATCTCTCTCCCAGGTAGCACTATAACCGGGGGCTCCCAACCTATAGCACTAATGGTTCTAGATCCGTGATGTAACAGGGGATTTTCCCTCATAGCAATAACAAAGGAAAAAGTAACATCTTTGAACAGTTGGATTTCTAAATGACTGAAGAACTGGCGATCAGATTTCTTGACCAATAAATAATCAAATAACTTGGTTTGATAGTTACATTTTTAACGTAAAACGTTACTTTATCAATGTCGATTAGCAATTTAGCATTTAATGGTATTTTCTGGTCCCATTTATCCTTTCAGTGTTAACAAATCACATTTGATTGTTATTGATACACTTTTTGTTTGGATAATAAAACTTCAAACTCAACTCAATTTAAACAATTTTTGAAGGTTTCGCTCAGAACAGAATCTTTCAACTGCATGATGTATGGTAGACATAGAAACATTTTGTAATGTTTATGTTTAACCCACTGCTAAAAAATCCATCCTGATTGCCTGGTTTATCTTTATCTTTAATTTTCTTTGAACGGGCAGCGAAGTATGTTAACAGTAAAAAATAACACCCATATATTTATCATCCATCAAAGTCAAATAAAAACAGAGGAGCTACTCATCTATCTTGTCTGTCTATTTGCTCACTTCAAATCTCAAAGGTGTGCCGATTTGAACTTTGTACAATGTCTTTCCACTTGAGACACTGTTCATACTTCATAGCATAATCAATGAGATAGTATGCCTGTATCATGGCTGTGTGGGTGAATTGCTGCTTGGGCTACAATTACAACTAGATTGTCTACTACCAAATTGGTTTATTCCCATATGGTCTACATCCATCCCGTCTACTATCCAAATGGTCTCATAATCATTTCGTCTACGGGTACTTATCATTTGGTCTAATGACCATTAAGGTTCATAGCTACATGTGTTTGATCTAGTTTCCATTTGGTCTAATCTTCAATATTTCTACTACTCATTTGGCCTATCGCTCGCTCATTTGGTCCAACTGTTCCAATTTTTCAAAAGTTGTAATTATAAAGAATAAAGATTCACAATTCCAAAAATTGTAATTCCATTCAGTTCTTTTCCTGTACCTATTTACAAACCTTCAGAATAAAAATCCTATTTCAGTTTCGGAATCATGAACCGTTCAGATTCAGAATATCAAAATGCAATTCCCTTCAATTCTATTCCTGTAAACTGTACCTACATGTACTCTATTTACAAACCTTCCGAATAACAAACCCTATAATGCTATTCAGTTTCAGAATCATGAACCCTTCAGTCTTCAGATAAACAATCCTTCCGAATAATGCTACAAATGTTTGGAATTTAGATTAGAACCCTACATGTACATGTATTTAATTTTGGAATTACACTGTACTGTATGAACCTGGCTGTGGGAAATCTCCGTTTCGGAATCACGATTTACGAACCTTTGGAATTATGAACTTTCAGAAAGAAATAAGTGTCTACAGATACAGCAGCACAGGTATTTTAAAAATCATTTGAATGGAGGAACAACAGCTTTCACACTTGAAAAAGCCCAAGGTGATCTTCAAAAATGCTCATATAATTTTAGAAAACAATGGTGGTTTTGCTTGCCTGCTCTAAAACCATTGGGAGATGAGGGAAGAGAAGGGAAGAAGTGGAGAGGCACAACGGGGTGAAGAGATGGGAAGAACAGGGAATAATTTTCCTCAAATTTTTTGATTAGCAATTTTAGCTGATGGATAAATATTTCAAATGAAATTCTGTACATTTCTATGGAAGAAAACTGCTACACAAAAGATATTTTGTATAGCAGTCATGCAAAAATGCATAGCGAATTGCGATGCGATACCAGGAAAATTATTCCCTGGAAGAAGAGAGATGGGCCTGAGGCTGAGGGGGGTCAATAAGAGGGAGATAGGGAGAAGGGGAAAAGGAGGAAAGAGAGGCAATGAGGGGAAATGGGAAGGGGGTAAGGGGAGGGGGTAAACCAAAGAGATACCGGTCTCTTTGGGTAAACTAGGGCAAGGGGGAGATAACAAGAAGAAAGAGCTGGTATGAGGGTTAGAGCCAAGAGGGTCAGAGACGGGGAAAGGGTCAAAGAGGGGGAAAGGGTCAAAGAAGGGCAAAGGAGGTGGCTAGAACAGGGGAAAAGTGGGCTTCAGAGTGTCAACAAGGGGGGAAGAGGGGGGAATAGAGACAACTGGGGTATCCAACTTGACAGTCACTGAGAATGACAACAATTTACTCACTTCCTCTATTAGTTCTCTGACAGCTGCCACGGCTGGTGTTTCATCAGGTTCGAGGCCCCCGCCTGGTATCACCCATAAATCTTGACTCGACTTGCTAGACACAAGCAAGACCTGTGGTACAGGAAGAAAATATACACAATTTACATCACTTGCCAAGAAAATAGATATTGATGTTACAGTGTATTAACTTCATGTTTGATAAACATACATGTACTGTACATGTTGTGACTTAAAAAGTAAGAGTTCAAATTCATGTACATATTGGTACAGGGCTACAGGCTAGTTCAGTTGTTGACTCAACTGTACATGTACATGTAGCAGTTAACTTTTTTCTTCCAAATTATTCTGTTTTCTCTTAACAAATTGGCAACAATTCATTTTATTTTCCTCTCATTCATAATTTGTATGTAGTATTATTAATGGGAATCACCCATACTGCCCTCCAATGTTTTTTGTTATAAATATCAATTAAAGGCAGGGATATAAAGAGAGGACTCAAAGGAGTGGTACATACTGTATGGAAATGTTTTGCAATTTAAAGATCCGTAGTAATCTAACAAAGTAACAACTGGTACAAGTTGAATGATGCAAAAGAGAGATAGATAAATCGCTTTTTAAACACATTTCTAAAACAATAAAACTGTTTTGCACCATAGGATTTTAACTTTAAGACATCAGAACTTTCCTCGTTTTGTTTTTATTCAGTTTTTGAATAGTTTTGGAATTTCAAGATCTAACAACTGGTAGTGGCACTGGTACAGGTTTAATGATGCAAAAGAGAGATACACCCGTACTGTAGTCTGTAGATAAACAGTTTTTTAAACACATTTCTAAAACAATAAAACTGTTTTGCACCATAGGATTTTAAGACATCAGAACCCTCCTCCTTTTGTTTGTAGGCCTATTCAGTTTTGTTCCCAGACGCGTTTGGACATTCATTTTTGCTAAAAGTTTGCAGTTTCAATAAACACACACTTTGACACACAACCAGTGCGTTTATCTTCATCACCTTGAAGCAGCACTTAATCTGGAAGAAAAAACATTTGTTTCCTTCACAAGAAAACAAATGAACATAGATCTAGTGTATCTTGAAATAAATATTTAGATTGTTAATGTTACATGTATGTGGGAAGAAGGCGAAATTCCTAGAACCCCTATGCCATGACTGAGTAAAGACAGGTAGGCATTAGATAGATCTAGACCACTGAGTCCGACTCTGACTAGGCTCTAGATCTAGATCTAGATCTAAAATCTAGAATCTATAACAATATTTTTTTAATATGCTATGTCAATTAATATGTCATCATTCTTTTTTTCTTTCTTTCTTTTCAAACGAAAATGTTAACAAAGCCTGGATTATATTGATTACAAAAGCCGAACACTAGATGATCTACTATTTTGCAAAGCAATTTCCTTTTCGCTCTCTCAACGTCAAAATATAGGTGTCGCACCAAAATGACGACTGTGTGTAGCCTATGTAACGATAGCGATTTGACCATTCGCAGTACGACTACGTCTACGAGTAGTGTAAGCTAGGCACGTAGACCACCGCCATACAGAAACAAACCCAGCCGTCTGGCTGGGCGCTCCGCACGTGGGAGATCTCTACAGACATAAGAGCCGTGAGGCGCAGAAGGCGAATGGGATGAGAGGGAGAGGGGCCTGGTTTAACATTGTCATTGACAATGTCGATAGACCTAGATACAGATAATATTCAAACCACCAAGATCTCGAATATATGTAGATCTAAGTCGTGTCTGATGTTAAAACAATGAATTTTAATTCAATTATGAATTGAATACAAAATCCATCTTCATGCAACCTTGACTCAGCTCAGGCTTCAGTTCAGATAAATTTTCAAAACATTGAACATGGAGCCAACTTAAACAAAGATGCATGCAAAATCAAATTTACAATTAAAAATCCAACATTTTCCCCAGCCCTCACAACACATCTTAGTAATTTCTTGAACAGTCTACCACATGTATTTTAAGGTCTAGCTTTGATGGTTAAATATAATAAATTGGAAAATAAAAAATCCAATCAAGCCGGCTCACCTCATTCTTTGATTCGTTTCGGAAGCACAGACAAGCGGCTCGTTTTCTTTTGCCATCCGGATAATAAGTCCGAATTTGATTCAGTTTATACTGGTTAATGGTAGAATCCTTTGAACCGACATCACTTAGCATGCTTAGGAGATGGTGGGTTTTAGGTGATATTGTATCACAAGGCATTTCGTCTGCTACAAGATGCAGATATTCTGCAAAAACGTTGGCAAATCCGACTAGAAATATTCCTCATTTGCTCGATCCCGATTATTTGTGTACATATAATAATTCATTTACGTACACACGCGCGCGCGCGCGAATTGAAACATTAACCGTACGCGTGAGTACGTACACAACCAACTAGACTATTATGTTGTCGCTGATTGGTCAATTGCAGGGTATGTGTCTAGGAGGGGTTGCATAAATTAAAATAGGCTGAAATGATTGTCAAAGTGAAATCATCACAATTAAAAATGACACAATTTAATACAGGCCACTATATCACAATTGTTCACCCTCACCCTCATTGCACATATCATTAGGTGATACAAAACACCAAAGTTGACACAAAGGTTGAGCCATGATGCCCATTGTGCACCCCCACCCGCCAGCATGTCTGACATAGCAACTTGTATAATGATATTGTATTACGTATTGTAACAGGTGGTCGACTTCGGCAAAGATACATACCACTTTCTCAAGTTAGGTCATTGATGACTGACAGATGATGTCACAAGGGGAATGAGATATGGAGGTTTTTGGGGTGGAGCTTAGCAAGTTTGAAAAACAAATATTTAAAAAAAATAAATAATAATCTATGAAACAAATTCAGAAGTTTACATATCAAAATATGAGATTATGCAGGACTGCACACCAACAGGAATACACTTATATTTCGATGTCATAGGCCCTTTAAGCAGGGCTTCAAATTAGGTGTAGGATAAATTAGGCCTACTAGTTTATTTAGTTTTTCGGGGGAGAGGGGGGGGGGGGTGCGAGGGGACTTGAAGTGAGATTCCCCATACCCCCCCCCCCCCAGAACCGCTTGTACATCTTATACGGGGGCACTTGAACATGATTGTCATCAAAAGTGGATGAGGTGCACTGGATGAAGGGTAATGGACTACACAAATAACTTGATCCGATGTGAAGCAAGAATAGAGTCTTTTAACTTATCTTGACCCATTATTATTATTATTAGAAATAATAGTATAGGACTGACTCACATGATAGAGGTTGAGTTTGCAATTTTTCCTACTCTCTTTTATAAATATTTTCATTACTTATAATGCATTTTATGCTATGCCTCGTGTATTCTTTCTGGACTTTTCGTTTAATGTGTGCATACGATGTAAAAAATAAAAATAAAAATAAAAATATTCTGTGAAAACGATTAAATTATAATGATGAAGACAATGATACAAATTTAATAATAGTAATAATGATGAGAATAATGATAGCAATGATAATATTGACATTAATAAGAATTATGATAATGATAAAATAATAATGATAATGATAAATACCTTTGACAATTTCTTTTTGTTTTGTTGTTGTTTTTCTTTTCCCTCCTATTATTTTCACCTGTCACGTAATTACATTTGTCGTTTTTATCTCTGGTATTTTTACCCCAGGTGTATTGTTTCTGTCTATTTTACCTCTGTAAAATATCTGTCATTTTTACCACCGATATAGTCTCTGGCAATTTGTATTTGTAACGTTTTTTACCAGTCTGAAATTTTCACAACTAATATTTTTTAAGGCTGGCACCACAAATAATTCAGTTTAAGATCTATAGGAGACTGACATGTTCTTCGAATCAATTCACTCCTTAGGGTGTTCGGGTTTTTTGTCAGAAACCCTGATACCCTTGATTATAATGATACTCTGTATACAGCAACTCTTGTCAAGTATAGGGCATACCTATAGTTGTCATGACAGCGGGAAGCGCATGATGTCAAGGAGATTTATTTTCTGTCCTCGTGTTATTCTAATCGCAATGTAGTGATTGTGTTTGTTTGTTTGTTTGTTTGCCAACTTTGTAATAATAATCATATTAATAATTACGGCGCTTTATACAGACGTTTCTAAGCGCACAGGTGGTACTAACTTTTAATTATTCAACATGTTCAATACCTTAAATTAACTACTTGTGTCACCTCCAGTATATAACTGATTAAAAAGGTGGGTTTTGAATGATTCAATTTATTGATGGGGCATTTTGAATATGGGGTGGGAGTTTGTTCCAGAGGGCGGGGGCAATCGATGAAAAGGCACGGTCACCATAACTGGTTTTTGTTCGTGGGCCGTGAATTAATGCATGGAGGAAGATGAACGGAGGGATCTGGCAGAAGAGGAGGATCGAAGGGAGACTAGGTCAAGAAGATATTTAAAGGCAAGGTTATGTGTTATTTTGTACGAAAGAAGTAGGATTTTGAAAGTGAATGCGAGAATGGACCGGTAGCCAATGAAGTGAGCGAAGAACAGGTGATATATGGTCATATTTCCAACTTAAAGTGATCAATCTAGCTGCTGAATTTTGGATGCGCATGCGAGGAAATATGAGAAATTGGGAGGCTGGCAAGGAGGGAGTTGCAATAGTCCAGATGGGAGGAGACGAAGGCGTGGACAAGTCTTTCAGTGGAGGCTTTGTCAAGCAGTCGCCTGATCTCTCCAATGTTGTAGATGCCCCAAGATGCAGATTTGCAGACGTATTTTTATTTTGATGTACTCTTAAAGAGTAAGGTGTTTGTCCAATGTAATGCCCAGGTCTCTGACATATTCAGAGGCCTAAATTGTAAGGTCTAAATATGGTATAATAATCATTTGCTGATTATTATCATTTATGATTGAATGATTATTAGACCGGCATATGGATAGTTGAAGAAAAGGGCATTAAACAAACTTGGAATTTGACCAACTATCGAAATTAAATTTTGACTAACTGAATAAAAAACCAAATGGGTAGTAGATTTACTTATCGGAGATTAGACCAAGTGAACATTTACCAAATGGCTTTTATCCTAAATGGTCATCAGACCAAACGGAATGATTACTAGACCATGGACCTATAGGTCCATGACTAGACGATGCGCAGTAGATGGGCAGGGTGTAGACCATATGGGAATATACCAATTGGGTATGCGAACTGGGCAATATTTTATTTACCATCATCGTTTGCCTCATGACATTCACCATGAGATGGCGCTGTTCATCATATGCCAATCAGCAACAGAGGCCAATGGCATATTGATATTCTTGTTCTCTCTCAAAATACATGCTACTTTTTCTGTCGTACTGATGATGGGGGTTGGAAGTAAAGGTGGTGGTACACGTTGGAGATGGTGGACCAACAACGCAGCTAGGGAAGAAGCGAGTTGCCTTCTGGTCTATAACCAGTTCGACTACTATCCAATAACTCTATTTAGTGGGGGCTGATAGGGCTTAATAGGGGTTGTTTGGTGCAGATTCTTCTAAAAGCACCAAATTTGGTCCAGAGGTAGATTATACCATACTTTTACGATTTCTGCCGGGCGCCAAAAAGGGCGCCCTCTGGGTATGCCATATTGGGCAAATCCAAAATGGCCGCCATCTGAGTTAAAGGTCAAGCGTAGTTCCAAAAGGAAAAGCGCTTGTATAATAGTTTATATATTTATGGGGTTTTGGGGGTCAAAGAATCTGATTATGATGTTCTTTCAACGATTTGAGATCTCCTCGGGTCATACTGGTAATATTGGTCAAATCCAAAATAGCCGCCATCTGAGTTACAGGTCAAGTGTGTAGCTACGAAAGGAAACGGGCTAGTGTGATAAACGTTTATAATTATGTTTATGGGGTTTTCGGGGTCAGAGAAACTGATCATGATGTTCTTTCATCGATTTGAGGTCTACCTGGGGCTGTCATGCTGGTCATATTGGTCAAATCCAAACTTGCTGCCACCTTTGAGTAAAAGGTCAAGTGTAGTGCCAAAAGGAAAAGGGCTAGTATGGTAACAAGTTTATATAGTAAGGGGGTTTTCGGGGTCAGAGAATCTGATTATGATGTGCTTGTGGTCTCCTTGGGGCTGTCATGCTGGCCATATTTTCAAATAAAAAATGGCCATCCTGTCCTATAAGGCCATTAAAAAAAATAAACATGTTTAGCGTCCCCGCCCACTTCCTTTTTGGGGGCCACCTCCTATTTTTTTTTTTTTTTTTTTTAAAGAAAAAACACATGGAAAGCACTGCTAAAATTTATATAGGTCTATTTCTAATTTTTAAAAAATAATAATAAAATGTCGGCGGCCATCTTGAAAAATAGCTCGACTGTCAGGAAAAATGTACCGAGCGGCCATTTTGAAAACAAGAAAAAGAAGAAAAAAAAGGGCCCCCTCCTTCCTATTTTTCGAAAAAACAGGACGCTAAACATTTGTATTTGGTCTAAGGCTACAATGAAATCCATTTCCTGGTTGAAGAAGATGAGGAAAGATGCGTCAAATTCACACTTGAGTGGGTATAAATCTTGGCCTGCGCCCATTATGTTTCATCATTAACTTTCCTCTGTAAATGCATAATATCTTCGTTTTCGAGGGTTGGCAAGGAAAATAGATTAACAGTATAATAACAGACATAGGCGTCAATCCTTACGTAATACCTTTTGTTCAGGCGGAATGAATGAATAGATCATCCCCCCTGAACAATAGGTATCAATTACAGATCTACGCCCATGGAAACAGACCATGACTAAAGAAATAAACAGCTTGTTCGATTTGTTTTGAAGCATTATATTCAAAGATCCGGACAGCTTTATCTTTATTATCCATATAACTAACGTCTATAACCAATCTCAGATGGGTGATTACACCAATACGAAATGCATTAAGCAACGTCTAGACATAAAGGTCGGATATTAACTTTATTTTTCTTATTCTTCTTTACATTTCGAAGCGTTGCATGGGATCTTTAATAGTCCTGTTTTTTTCTACATACATCAATGCCCCCATTTAAGCATACTTTGAATCTGGTCACGCTTCGAAAAGTTCGTGACCTAACATTTTGCTTCTGTTGATCAAATAAAGAAAGCACCCTTTATAGATCAAGGAGAGTGTGAAAAAGCACACAATAGCTGCAGTGCAATTTAAATATCAAGGGATGGATTAGAGTCTAAAATGAATGAAAGGGCTATTTTATTTTCAAGAGTCCTTTCACTTCATTTAAGAAATAATCTCTTTTTATATCTTAAAGACACTTTCTCTTGAAATTCAAATAAACTCGAGAACATCCAGTGGCTCCGCCCCGGAACCCCCGGTAGAGGCTCTGCCAGGCCCCTAAAGCTGTGCCATATTGTACGGATCCATTAGAAAGCAAAATAAGCCCAATAAATATTTTGTATAAATATATATGTATACATACATATATATATATATATATATATATAGTTCTCCTATGCAAACTTTCTCTGTGAAATACATACTAAATTCGTTTTCGAGGGTTGGCAATGAAAATAGATAAACAGTAGAAACAGATCTTAAATAAAGAAATAAACAGCTTGTTCGATTTGTTTTGAGGCATTATCTTCAAAAACCCGGACAGCTTAAACGGTATTATCCTTAAAAAATAATTTATATAATCACTCTGAGATGGAATAGAATACCAATACGAGTTGCATTATGCAACGTCTAGACATAAAGGTCGTAACTCAATTTTATTTTTCTTATTCTTCTTTGACATTTCGAAGCGTTGAATGGGATCTTTAATAGTCCTGTTTTTTTCTACATACATCAATGCCCCCATTTAAGCATACTTTGAATCTGGTCACGCTTCGAAAAGTTCGTGACCTAACATTTTGCTTCTGTTGATCAAATAAAGAAAGCACCCTTTATAGATCAAGGAGAGTGTGAAAAAGCACACAATAGGAGCAGTGCAATTTAAATATCAAGGGATGGATTAGAGTCTAAAATGAATGAAAGGGCTATTTTATTTTCAAGAGTCCTTTCACTTCATTTAAGAAATAATCTCTTTTTATATCTTAAAGACACTTTCTCTTGAAATTCAAATAAACTCGAGAACATCCAGTGGCTCCGCCCCGGAACCCCCGGTAGAGGCTCTGCCAGGCCCCTAAAGCTGTGCCATATTGTACGGATCCATTAGAAAGCAAAATAAGCCCAATAAATATTTTGTATAAATATATATGTATACATACATATATATATATATATATAGATATATATAGTTCTCCTATGCAAACTTTCTCTGTGAAATACATACTAAATTCGTTTTCGAGGGTTGGCAATGAAAATAGATAAACAGTAGAAACAGATCTTAAATAAAGAAATAAACAGCTTGTTCGATTTGTTTTGAGGCATTATCTTCAAAAACCCGGACAGCTTAAACGGTATTATCCTTAAAAAATAATTTATATAATCACTCTGAGATGGAATAGAATACCAATACGAGTTGCATTATGCAACGTCTAGACATAAAGGTCGTAACTCAATTTTATTTTTCTTATTCTTCTTTGACATTTCGAAGCGTTGAATGGGATCTTAATCCTGTTTTTCTACAAAGATCAATGCCCCCATTTAAGCATACTTTGAATCTGGTCACGCTTCGAAAAGTTCGTGGCCTAGCATTTTGTTTCTGTTGGTGATCAAAAAAAGAAAGCACCCTTTATAGATCAGGGAGAGTGTGAAAAAAGCACACATTAGGAGCAGTGCAATTGAAATATCAAGTATGGGTTAGAGTTTATTTCCGAAAATTGAAATGAAAGAGCTATTTTACTTTCAAGAGACCTTTCATTTCATTTAAGAAATAACATCTCTTTATAATCTTAGAGACACTTTCTCTGGAAATTCAAATAAACTCGAGAGCATCCTGGGCTCCGTCCCGGAACCCCCGGCAGGGGCTCTCCCAGGCCCCTAAAGCTGTGCCATATTGTACGGATCTATTGGAAAGCAAAATAAGCCCAATAAATAATTCGTATATATTATATGTATACATACATAGATATAGATATATATATATATATATATAGTTCTCCTATGCAAACTTTCCTCGGTGAAATGCATACGAAATTCGTTTTCGAGGGTTGGCAATGAAAATAGATAAACAGTAGAAACAGACCATGAATAAAGAAATAAACAGCTTGGTCGATTTGTTTTGAAGCATTATCTTCAAAAACCCAAACAGCTTAAACTGTATTATCCTTAAAAACAATCTCTGTTACATTGTTATGTAACTAGTCAAGTTTGGTCCCATATAAAACTCAATGATCTATTACATTAAATTAAGCATTAAGAATCAATAAAAATAATCATTGAATAACAAAGAAGTATTTTGATATTTGCACTAACCTAGACAATTTTGATTAAATTTTGAAACTTTGAAACGCTACTATTAAGATTACTCATATTATTGCTTATTAAGGGGCGCTAAAAAACAAAAGTACCATAGCTCTTACAAAATCGCAGAATTCGAAGAGAAACTTAAAATGTACCATTACAATAAATTTCGGCGATTTCACTCTCTTTTTAAGATATTGGCACACAACATGCTGGACTTAGCTCATGCTGCAATCATAATTATAAACCTTTAGTTCAGTCAGGAATCACATGACGTGCCTCCCCCACTGGCAATAATAATAATAATAATAATTAATAAATTTAAACAAAATTCCGTATCACCGGCTGGCTGAGTCACCGCTAAAAAAATTCTCACGAATTAGCCCCCCCCCCCCCCCCCCCCCCCCCCCCCCCTCTTACCGCTGGCTGGATGCGCCGCTGTGTAAGTCCCCTCCTATGGGAAATTGGATGATCTTAACAAGCAAGGGGGACTCGCACCACGAAGAATAAATAGACAGTTTTATAGTGTTTCTCTTAATAGGCCTATTAGATAAATTGGCTTGACTAAATAAATCAGTTGTATCATTTAAAACAAAATGTAATGAAAGTTATATTTCGTCTTCAATAATCGTTAAAGGCAATATGAAATTAATAAATATAATATTCATTCATTCAGCCTAATCATTGCTTGACTAAATAAATTTAAATCATAGTTTGCTTTAATTTAAATAGTTAATGACTTATAGACTTGACTAAATAAAGTAATAATCCGTTAAACGCGCTTTGGTGGATACAATTTTGGAAATGCTTTTTCAGAGTAAAAAGTGTCCGTGGATCCAAGTCCCTGGGGACTCTGGGGACTTGGATCACGATAATGCCGATAATGCTTTACCAATGACCAGATTCCAAGTAAAGTTTACTATAAAGAACCAATTCCGACATTCAGAAATGATTTTCGGTGACTGATGTGACAGATGTGATCATTCACAAAGGAAAGGCCAGCACACAAAGAAATTACAGTTCCTCTCTCAGCTCTCTTTATGTTCATGTGACCTTTGGAAAAGTTTGTTCCCGATTTTAGCGCATGCGCAGTGTGCAATTAAGAACTCGCTTATTGATAGAAGAACATCAAAATCAGATTATCCGACCCCTGAAACCCCATGAATTCATCAACTTTTATCATACTGGTCCTTTTCCTTTTGAAACTACGCTTGACCTTTAACTCGGATGGCGGCCATTTTTTATTTGGCCAATATGACCAGCATGACAGCTCCAAGGAGACCTGTAATTGATACAAGCACATCATAATCAGATTCTCTGACCCCGAAAACCCCCTTAATATATAAACTTTTATCATACTAGCCCTTTTCCTTTCGGAACTACACTTGACCTTTTACTTTAGGTGGCAACCATTTTGGATTTGACCAATATGACCAGCATGACAGCCCCAAGTAGATCTCAAATTGGTAAAAGAACATGATAATCAGATTTTCGGATCCCGAAAACCCCATAAATATATAAACTGTTATCATTCCAGCCCATTTCCTTTCGAAACTACACATGACCTGTATAACTTTCAGATGGCGGCCATTTTGGATTTGCCCAATATGACAGTCCCAGAGCGCCCTTCTTGGCGTCCGGCAGAAATCGTAATAGTAAGCAAATAATTACCGTTGGTGAAGGTGATGGGGCAAACTATCACTTCCGAGGCGATCTGGATGTAGCTATCTTTCCGAAGCGAAGCTGAGGAAAGATAGCGTATACATTCTGATCGACGAGGAAGAGATAGTTTGCCATCGCCTGAAACCAAAAGGTGAATATTTGCTTTATATTCCACATCTAAAACAATTTAATTACAAAAAGAAAAGGTGGTGTGAGCATCTACAAAAAAAGACACCTAGGCCCAAATTCACACCAAAAAAGTTTAAGTTTAACCCAACCCCTTGGGGATACGGTGCGCGTATGTGTTTTCTTTAATTGCGCTCATTGGTAATGCGCGCTTAATAATATTACGCCTGTTTTAGTGCGCGTTTGGATAATCTTCAGTGAAAGTGCGTTGCCCTGTGTAGATAGTACCTCTATCTTCAATGAAAGTGCGTTGCACTTTGTAGATAGTAGTACTATCTACACAGTGTAACGAACTTTTTGCTTCTCCCATCAATAATGGGCGAACTATCTTTCATCACGTGATTTACTTTTGACCAATCGTAGAGCAAGATTCTTAGTATGTGGGATATAATATGGTATTTGCTTATGTTTCATCACCTTTGTGTGTTCATTTTTCAAATTGTATATAAGTTGCAACTTGTCTTTGATAAAACAATGTTATATTCTTTTTCTACACCTATTCATCCATGATCCATGTAAAATTGAAACTGATTTGTTATATTATATTACATATCAATTCCTTTCATAGCAAAAGCGCTCCTCACAATTTCTGTAAATTTGGCAGTTTAACGCTACGCGTACCGCCTTGACCGGACTGTGCGGTATCTGTGCAGTTCTGTGTGTAGAGAGGTCGGGCTGTATTCATTATTTCTTGGGGGTGCATAAATTGCTCTAATTATACGTACGCGTGTAATGCGCAAGTTTATTGTGACGGCACTAAACCCATCCCACTCATTGTTCCCCTATTTTCATAATGGTACTGACCCAATGAAATGTAGTGCAGTGCGCTCGTACGCGCTGCGCTGCGTGTGTACATGTACTGTACTTATGCATGTTCAGTTATATGTGTATGCATAGCATTACGTACATACACAGGGCTAGCTGGCACAAAACCCTGGGTCGGGCTTCTAAAATGGGACATGAAGCATGATTTGACATGAAAAGTGACGGAGCTAAAAATGAATCAATCAAAATGAAATTTATATGTATGAAAAGCTTACGTATCATATGTCATTGTCTGTGATTGAGGATTTACAAATTTGACGCAAAACGCGTTGCTGCAAAGTTAAAGATTGGTTTATTGAAAGGCAATCGAGCACAGTGCGACCGATCCATTGACATTGTGTATGAGAGAGTAATTTTTTTTAAATGGATTGTAAAGTTCAACGTCAAAGTGACCGAGGTTTTTTTTCAAGTAAGGGCATGGTTTTACATGGAATGTAAAGGAAATGTTTCCTTCTTCTCATATCTCGATTGAGGATATTATTCTCGATTTCGATTTTTAATGGTAAAGAAAAGTGTAAAAAGATGTCGAGAATTTTACCATATGTCATGTAATATAAAATGCGCGCGGGTCGGTTGATCTCCCAAAAGGAGCGCGAAGGAATTGATATGATTTTTCATGTGATGTTAACTTCAATGAATTGTGAAATTGTGAACATGCATAAATAAATAAATAAATAATCTACCTCTGGGCCAAATTTGGTGCTTTTAGATGAATCTGCACCAAAACATCCCTAACAGCCCCCACTAATTCCCGTAATGGTCTACACCACATGGTCTTATAATAATTTCGTCTTGTTATCATGTGGTCCAATGACCAATTAGGCTAATAGCAATTTGGTCTAATTCCAAGTTTGTATAATGCCCATTTCGTCTGATAGTCATTTTCATTAATGATTATTATTGTCTATGATTAAATGCATTAGACCGTATGGATAGCAGACAAAATAGGAATTAGACCCAAAGCGTAATGTTCTTGGGTGGGGTGGCGAGGGAAGGTGAACAGTTACCTGTCTTGATGGGTGTGGCCCACCCCCCCCCCCCACCGTAAGTCTATCAGAGCTAAATATTAACTCACTCGGATTCGAAAGAACAAAATGATCAGATTCGGGGTGATGAAGGAGTAGGGGCCAAAAGCTACATGTATAATTAGTTCAAACTTCAAAGGATAGAGACACAAACTCCGTCAAAGGTAGAAACTCAATTTTGATTAATTATTGTTACGGCATGCTCATCGCTAAATATGTTTAGTATCATTAGAAAAAAATGTGTTTGTTGTTCTTGAAAATGGTACTCCATCTGTTACGATTCTTCAGGCATAGAATGTGTTTTATATCAAACTAAGGGGTAAGGTCACTGAATCGGCAACACTAGTTTGGTAATGACCTTCTACAGACCCAGAAGGAAAAACAAGTTACCACCAGTTGAAATTTCCAACTGGTTCCAGTTAACTTCAACTGGAACCAGTTATATAGATTCAACTAGAACCAGTAAAATTCAACTGGTCCATGATGCACATCAAGCGGATATTTGGTGCGACTGCATTTCATTTAACTGGAACCAGTCCTTAATGACCAGTTACACCAGTTGATAATAATATTGGTCTATTTACATACTTCCAGTTGCACAAGTTGATAACCGGTCTGTGCATGGCATATTTCCATGCAGTTGCACCGGTTGATAACTGGTCTGTGGGCATATTTCCAGTTGCACCAGTTCATAAATGACTGTTGGCATATTTCCAGTTGCACCAGATGATAACTGGTCCGTGGGCATATTTCCAGTTGGCAGTTGATAACTGTTCTGTGAATTCCAACTGGACCAGTTAGAATTTGACCAGTTGCATTCCAACTGGACCAGTTATAATTTGACCAGTTGAATTCCAACTGGACCAGTTAGAATTCAACTGGTCTGGGTCAACTGGCCCATTTCAATAATTTCCAGGGTTACCAGTTGGCTTCAACTGGTAGTCAACTCGACCAGTTGCAACTGGTTTTTCCTTCTGGGGTGGCAGGCTAAAAAGTAAACAAGCTTGACCTCAAAGTTTATCTTATATTTGTGCTCCTAGCTTCGATGAGGTCAAGGTATGAGTGATAGGGGCGAGGCATCACCCAAAGAATACAACAGAGAAAGTAGATTCAGAAGTTGCAGTATATTTTGAAGAAAGCAGACAAGGAATAGTATTCCTCCCTGTAAATTATGAAAGTCCCCGTGATTGCAAACAGTTGGTAAGCTAAAATTACATTATTATCAAAGTTTATATCTGTGCTGTCCCTTATACCATAATACTTGGCTCAATAAATTATTCATATTTTTTTATTTCAAGCTCAAAGTAGAGTGATGGAATTTGGCACTTGCTCTCCATCAAGCATTATCCTGCATGTACTGTACATGTATACTTGTACACACACACATACATACGCACACACACACACACACACGCACACACACACACACACACAGTGACAGTGATAGGCGTTAAGTCAGATTTAATTAATATGCTATAAAGATATATACTCTCTATCTTCCATGTTATTATTATGTGCTTATGTTCAAAGGAACCTTATATTGGTTGATTTATATAAGAATATTATCTTTGTATTCACTATCTGAGAGTATATTGTCATTCACACATATATTCGTTGCCAATCAGTATAACACATTAGCTATATGGTGTTGGGTTGTTTGGAAGATCTCTGCGCCTAAGCATGAGATCATTAGCAGGTTATTATTACGTTGTAAAGTTGTATCAGTTTATCATTGACATATTTATCGTTGTTGTTACGAACTAGTTTACGAATCAATTATATGATCCATCATTACCGCCAGACTAGTAGATTTATTCAGATACTTATTCTGATAATTAATACAGCAAAAATTGTAAAATGCACTGCTCTTGTTCAGCCGTAGATGATGTTCATTTTGTATTGGAAGAGTTTATAAAGTACCGTTTCGCAGGGCATATTACGTGTGCAGTACCCGCACGTGCTTACCAGTGCATGTTGAAACTTTCGACCCTGCCCCTTATTCTTATATACTATATTTCTTCTATGGTTGCATAGTCATATGGTATCATCTTACACCGGGGATTAAACCAACCTTCTAATGATACTAAATACAGCGATAATAATCGCATGGCAAGAGAGATATAATCCATCAATCTTGAGTTTCCCATTTTGGGGGAGGGGTTTATTTGGGCTGGGAAGTTTCAGATAAATACCTGCATGCGATGACCCAGTTACACTGCAGTGAACCACTTACTTGATTGGCCCACCCGAGATTTGAGTGAGAGTCTCCCGTTTAATCATATTTCATTATCTGGTGACGCTACTGCTCACATTTTGCAACTTGTACAGTTACATGTATGTCAGTTTTGTCATTTCTAACAATTTGTTGTTCTTCTTGCGGTTCATACTTTTTAATTTTGCATATACTTATGTTTTAGTACGTTATAGAAATTCTACATAATTATTCATCATTATTTTCCTCTTCTTCCTCCTCCTCCTCCTCTTCCTCCTCTTTTTCTTCTTCTCCTTCTTCTTTTTTTTCTTGTACTTATTATCATTTCTATCATCAGTTTAATGTTGTTGTTATTATTATCATCATTATTATCTTTAATAAGTTTTTTTGCTTATCTGTCTGTAGATTACCACTTTAACTCTTACATGACTGTCGGGGACCCCACTGAAAATAAGCTCACTAGCTTCCGTGGGCTATCCTGTTCAAGCTGACTTAATTTTGATATGTTATTCTTGTATATTGTTGTATGTTGGAAGCATGGCGAATAAAAAAACAATCAATCAATCAATCAATCAGGAGTATATTCATCGTGGTGTAAGTCCCGTCCTATGGGAAATTTGATGATCTTAACACGCAAGGGGGACTCTCACCACGAGGAAAATATAAACAGTTTTTATAGTGTTTTAGTCAGAGTCTGTTGATGTTAGTGATAAACTATAACAGCAAATATTCATTTAACACCTCTAGGTAACTTCAATATGATCAAATAATATGACTCTTAACACCAAAAAACTGTCTGTATATTCCTCGTGGTCCGAGTCCCCCTTTAAAAAAGTAATACAAAAAGTTATACAAAAAATAATTTTCTCACGAATTGTAAAAAAAAAAGTGCTCAGCGGCTGGCCGAGTCGCCGCTAAAAAATCCCTCCAAAATTGGACCCCAAAAAGAAGAAAGAAAAAAAAGAGTGCTCTTTCAATATTAAGCGAAAGAAAATCCTAACTTTTGGCTGCCTTACTAAATTGCTCAACAATATATTCCTCTGGGTTTTAGGTAGTTTTAAGCGTCAACAAAATATGAATAGAAAACGAAATTAGAAGGCGAAATTTCTCTTACGCACACTTTCCTCCTTGAAATGCATAATAAATTCGTTTTCGAGGGCTGGCAATGAAAATAGAATTAACAGTAGAAACAGACCCTAAATAAAGAAATAAACAGCTTGGTCGATTTGTTTTGAAGCATTATATTCAAAGACCCGGACAGCTTTATCTTTATTATCCATATAAATAACGTCTACAATCAC
This sequence comes from Strongylocentrotus droebachiensis, assembly GCA_035222895.1. Classification (NCBI taxonomy): domain Eukaryota; kingdom Metazoa; phylum Echinodermata; class Echinoidea; order Camarodonta; family Strongylocentrotidae; genus Strongylocentrotus; species Strongylocentrotus droebachiensis. The sequence continues at coordinate 3,583 of JAVYIG010015796.1, read as the reverse complement.
TCTCAGATGGAAGATAATACCAATACGAAATGCATTAAGCAACGTCTAGACATAAAGGTCGAATCTCAACTTTATTTTTCTTATTCTTCTTTGACATTTCGAAGTGTTGCATGGGATCTTAATCCTGTTTTTTCTACATACATCAATTTCACAACTGGGTAAACAGAGGTGACTTTAATTCGTGATCTAGTTAAAACTCTCTAATCATCTCACAGGAAGATTTACACAATAAACAAAGAATTCAAATTCTGTTAAGTGTATCTTCATATCTGTATTAGTTTACTTCTTATCACAATAAAAATACATATAAAGATATAAAGAATATTTTGACCCCAACCCTGAGGTTGTATTCTTAGCTGCCACAGAGTAACACATTTGTACAGAGTATTGACATTAAAATGGTCGTACGGGTTTATCGTTTCAAAGTCTGGAGATATAAACAAAATAACCCACTTTAGTGATGCAATCACTCTCAAGATGTCATATTAAAATATTGTTTATGGTGATGAAGAAACCATAGTTTTTACTGTTGCTGAAACTTTAGTTGTCCACCATAACGAAGGTGTTGCTCATCTGGTAGCACCTTCAAATCTCCATATTGGTTAATGGTAGGTATCCACCCATTGTGGCATGAAACGTTGACAGAGGACTTGTTCTGTAAGTCCTAGCCGGAACACCATATAAAAATAAACGTTAACCCAAGCTATAAATTAATAGTCTATGGAGTAATACCAAATTATGCATCATCTACTAAATATCTTTTGACGAGAACTATCAATCAATGCAATAAAATACATAATAGAAAAGAAGGCTTCTGCCATAATTATTAATTACAGTGCATACATTTTTCCTTTCAAACTTCGAAAGAGCCTGAATTACCGAGTGCATATCCTGCTAATTTATTTTATCATTCATAAATGAACAAAATAGTGTATACAGAGTGACATTAATTACTTAAGAGAATGGATTCAAGGTTCACTTGTGACCTTGAATCTCTCAATGACAAATAAACACGTGTAATTTATCATAAGGAAAAGGAATACAAACATGGATTTAACTTATAGTTTGACTTGGTTGACTAAATGCAGGGAATCGGGGCAGGCCTCAATGTCAGTTCTGGTGATCTTGACACTCCATGGAACTTAGACTTGCAGCGCAAATTGCCATGTTTTTGAGCTATGAAACAACTTTCATTCAACTACATAGGACCTGCCTGTATGACTTATGTGCAGATAGTAACACTACACTGCTAGGTAAGGCAACCCACCCACTATAGCCATGCATCACCTGTTGGAGCTATGTAGAGTGCAGTGGAGCCTAACTACCCAATGCATTCAACCCAATTCTTTAATCTACATAACATATAAGTGGGTCAGCATTGAGGGGAAAGGTTGAATCTCAACTTTATTTTTATTATTCTTCTTTTACATTTCGAAGCGTTGCATGTAATCTTAATCCTGCTTTGTCTACATACATCAATGCCCCCATTTAAGCATAAAAGTTCGTGGCCTAGATTTGTGTTTCTGTTGATGATAAAATTAAGGGAGCACCCTTTATAGATCAGGGAGAGTGTGAACAAAAGCACACAGTATATAGGAGCAGCGCAATTATTGAATATCAAGGGATGGATTAGAGTTTATTTCTAAAATGACATAAAAGGGCTTTTTTACTTTCATTTCATTTAAGAAATAACCTCTCTTTCTCTCTTAGAGACACTTTCTCTTGAAAGTCAAAACAACTTGAGAGCATCCTGGGGCTCCGCCCGGAACCACCGGCAGGGGCTCTGCAAGGCCCTCAAGCTGTGTCATATTGTACGGATCCACTAGAAAGCAAAATAAGCCCAATAAATAATTTGTATATGTATACATACATAAAATATAGAGATACACTGTTGATCTTAACGTTGGAATATTATTTTTTAACCCCAATTTATGGAATTATTTATTCCTAATAGATCTAGATAATAGTATACATTCTCAGATTTTATTGAATAATTATTTGCCAGTGTTTGTTTTGCGGGACTGCTAAAGCATGTGTATGCTACTGTGCTTATCAACTAGGGGACCTACGCCCTTAAGTCATAAATGACATTAATGAGGATTAATGCCCCACAAAAGAGCACTAATATAGCACATGGACACGGTTTTGATCCTGGGGCCTCACAGTTTCGAGGCCATTCCTTTGCCACTGAACCATGGATGTACGCAGCGGGGGCTAAGGTAGGGGCAGTTCCCACAAATAAAAACAAAAACAAAGAAAATGCAATAAATTATCAATAATTCATTGCATTTTACCCCGGTCCCCAACATAGAAAATCCTCTGTACGGCCTATTAGGAATCTAGATCTATTACGAATAAATCTTTGTCAAAATAATTCCATAAATTGGGGTAAACAAAAATATTCCAACGTTATGATTAGTACTAGTTTTGATCACCAGTGTATATACAGTGCGACCCAGAAAAAACGAAACCGAGAATTATCATAACTTTTATCATAACTTAATCACAATTATAATTAATAAATGACACATGTTTGTAAAGCTTAGATCCTCCTCCTTCATTTGATGCAACTCAGATGATGCATATTTCACGCATGAGTGATTCAAAGCGATTTAAACGAAGGAAACCAAAAAGCCATTTGGCGGGCGGTATCTGAATTTCGAAGAAAAATTCACATTTCTATAAAGATGAGTTTCTGCCCTTTCATTTGACACCTCAGTCAGGAAAAATGAGCTAGGAATAACAAAGTTCTGTTCGTTTAAAGTAGTGCTTGCATTTCCATAATTTTATTAAACGAATTCGTTTTCACTGGCTGCCTGCTATAGCAACAAACGGAATTAACAAAAGACTTAACTGCGTTTTTTTGACAATCAGCCGTAGACGAAAGACTTCATGCATGGCTTATTGTGTTTGTCTTTTTTCAACAATCTGCTCACCATGCAAAGATCTCAGTGAGAGTTTCATCTGCAATTGATCACGTACTACCTTAATTGATACAGGATCATTACCTTGTCATGAAATGATCCAATTGTTAATGCTGGCAGTTCGCCCTTGGTATGCCACTCCATATTATACAGAGATTAAAGGTAATACAAAGTGTTGGTATGTGGTCATGAAATTGGTTCAAATGAACATAATTGGAAGCATATGCGATCATACAATATTCAGTGATCGTTGTCGCGATTGAAATCGAGTGTAATGTTATGAAATTATAAATAATAAACTCTTTATGTTGTATAGCTCCATCTCAAGGTCAAGATATATTAATTAAGCTATAAAACAATGTTTCTTGACTAAAATCGACCGATTTGCTATTCCCATTTGGAAATTATACATATTCTGAGATTTTCATGGTCACAGCTACCATTGTACGGCCGTAGGCGCTATTGAAAATTTATCAAAATTTACCGGGAGCACCGGTAAATGTTTGTATTCAATTTATCTCGAAAGCAGAAGTGCTTTAGGGGCTAAATTTTCTCGTGTTTATAAAATATTCACAGGGGCATCCAAATATATCAAATTGTAAAGAATCACAATCCACCCAATTTTCAAAATTTCCCAAAACTTTGTATTACCTTTAAGG
>JAVYIG010015795.1:0-34216 GCA_035222895.1 Strongylocentrotus droebachiensis | reverse complement strand
ATTAACATGGAAACATGATTTTTTTTTTTGTTGTTGCTTGCTTTGCTTGCTTGCAAGACAAAGCTTAGCGATTGATCCTACACTGATTAACCGAGATAGTGCAATCAACTGATTATACATAATTGTGATTTGCATCTATGCTATAGTGCAATCAATCTCTATTAGCTCACATACATGTATCTGCATCTAAAGTGTCCTGAATCTGATCAATGCAATAGACCATTTTCATACTGTAGTAAAATTTAATTCACAAAACTTTTTTGCCTCATTACAAATTATACCAATCACCCGTTATAAATAATTGTATTTCAATAGTCAGAATGTGAATGTGTAGCCAGACGAGTGTTTTTTCTGCTGCCTGACTCGGGGCCAAGCAGGTATAATACGACTACGGACGATGCGAAACCGAAGCTAGAGGAGAATTTGGTCTGTTTCGCGAATGCTGACCATGTAGAGATTAAGTCACTGACTGCCGTTAATCAAGTCCATTCGTTTACGTGCAGTTATCAAAAAGAAGACGTACATGGGGTCAACCATTATTTGCGAAGCTACACTCTATTTAATTGTTGCTAGGTAGGACAAACACTATGCTTGCTTTATCCAACACGTTCCGAAATGGCGTACTATACTTACCAATCTGTGATGGAGTGAGACCCTTCTTGGCCATCTTTTGAATGTGTTCCTTCACATCATCTGAGGACAGCTTCAGCCACTGTAAGCAAAGAAATATTCATCACTGTAATCACTGACCATTCTAAAGCACATAATACATTGGAACCTCTTTATATGGCGTGACATAATTTTACAAGTATTGATCCTGTACCGTATTCAGGGTACAGGTATGAGCATTGGCTCTAAGTTTCAGGATTGATTGTACAGGTTCAAAAATCAGCAGCAGATTATTGTTATTCATTCCGAGCCAAATTCTACATGCATTTTTACATCAAGGATTTTTTGTTTGCTGTTGTTGGACCATCCTCCATTATTTTACTTCAAATTTGTTTTTTGTCACATTCATAATGTACATGTATTTGGTATAATCCTACTTGAATTGTTTGAACGGCTAGTCAAAAGAAAAAAGTGTCTAATCAATGCACCATTCAACAAATTCACGCTTGCTTTGGAGTTCGGTCCACAGAATTTCTAGCATAGCGTGATGTTTATACCTGTGTACGTAGCTACATGTACTTTCTTTCCATACTTATTGGTCTTAAAATTAATTTGATTCAATTTCGTTTTTAGGTTTAAAAAATATTAAAAACATGGCAAAAGTCAGGAGACTAATATTGTCATATTTACAGTAAAATCCAAGAAAATATGAAATATAGTTATACAATGTACATTGACATATAGTAGTTCAATGCTGACTAAAACGAACATGACTTCATGCATTAAAAAGATTACCGGTATGTTAAACAGCAATTATCATATTATATTAAAAATGTCTTAGATTGTGCTTCGATTCATACTTACTGTTGGCACACTTCTCCTGTATGGAAGTGCTGACGCAGAGATACCCTTTCTGTTGGTCAAAGATAAAAGAGAGATAAAGATAAAGAAAATGTCTATCTAGACTGTACATTAGGATCGGTTTGAGGAAATTACATGTACCGGTAGACTATTAAACAAATTTATAGAATAGGCCTCTACATACACTGCATACTTGTACTTCATCAGTAGGGGCGCTGGTCTGAGATAAAGATCGTTCACATAAACAAGGATCATCTTCCTAAACACGGACAGACGTGTCCTGAAAAATAAGGATCGTCCACATTTTTGCGGATGATTCTTATTTCTAAACCGCGCATTGGCAATGCAAAAAAAAACAACAGATTCCGCAAAGATGCTCCTTGAAGCATTTTACATCAACTTTGTACAGAGACTTTCACGTTATGAGCGATAAATTCTCCGGAAGACGGACAACTCAAAGAAGTAGATGGTGAACTGGGGGTGTTTTGGTACGCGGAATCCTTTTTTCGCATTGCCAGCGCACAGATCGGGAACCCTTTACCCACGACAGAGCGCCGAAGGACAAAAAAAAATTCTGATTTATTTGGAAATGATCTGTCCTCGTTTATGCGGACGATCCGTTCTCCGACCAGCGTGCTTATGATTCATTAAAATTTGTGCAAATTTCTTTACTCTGGGATTTACACATAAATCAGCTCAATTATGAGTCTAATCAACCTTTAAACTAAAACATCACGGGCATCCATGATTAAACAACCGATTGACTAGGGGAAAAGGGGCACTCAGACATCATGAGATATCACATATCACAACATAAAAATTATCAAAGCATTTCAATGAATTAAGATTCAGAAAATAAAAATGTTAATTTCAATTCTCGTTGAACTCAACAAGTCAATCGCTCTCTCAGACTCCCCAACTTACTACGTCTACGATCTCTCTCTCTCCCTTTTCTTTCTTTCTCTCTCTCCAATCACACATTCACATGAGAATTATGCCTGAAAAACTTGCAATCATCTCTTCCAAAATCAAATGATTTTAATCAGTCCCAATCATTCATGCCATGGCTGATGCCAGTGGTGGCAATGGAGTTAATTCATGAATATTACGCTGTGTTTGAACAGGTTTACAAGTACATCACATGCGACTGCGAGTTCCTAGTGTCAAAGTGGAATATTTAACATCATTCACTCGACATGTATTTTCTCATTCTTACAATTTCAGCAGCACTAGCGTGTCACCGGCAGGCGGCACTACAGTGCCTTTGCCTTGGCTTGCGTGCAGCAGTGCAGTGCTACTCTAGCTCTGCATGCATTACCTCTGCAATGCGACTGTACCACATGTGTCTATGTGTGCGATAAACGATAAACTGGGCCCGCTTAGTATCAATCATTTTCACATTCTCCGTGATTATTCATTCCCAATGAGTATTCCATCGAACAAAGCAACTTTTATTGTACAGTGAGTATTAATTTAAAGTTATATTTATTTCTGGAAACATTCATAATTTTGTGACAAATCATTCACTAACCCGGGAGCGTGCATACGGCCCATGATGGCGAATTGACGAAAGGCCGATAAAAGGAATGACACTTTATAAGCGTAGATGGCGTTTTACCCAAATTTCCTTGAATCTCTCAAAGCCAGAGATCGAGAGCCTAGGGAATATGCCATTAAAAAAAAAGTTGTATTAATTGTCCTTTAAGTGCCAAAACATAAGTTGGTCGGTCGGAAATCTTTTTTATGTTCTACCTTTTTTTGTATGATTCCTCTTTGGGCTGATATTTCTCAGTTTTGAATTCTTTATAATACATTTTTGGGGTCGGTCGCAAAAGGCAATACAATCTTTTTTTTAGGCCATATTTTATTCCAAAACAGAATCTATAAAAACTACATGGGCCATTATATTTAAAATTAATAATACAAATAATCGACGGAATTAGGGGAAGGGGGCACAACTTGTCCCTTGTTCGGTTATATTTCCCTAAATGACTTTTATAGTACCCGATCTCTCCTCTTTCTCTCTTACCTTAGTTCTTTTGTCCTTTTCTGGAATCCCACTCGATATAATACTAAATATTTCCTTTCCCGTCTCTCATTGTCTGTCCGTTTTTCTCCCACCGCCTCTTTCTCTATATTTCCCTCTCCCTCTCTTACTCTCCCAAGTTTTTCTTCTCTCAGCTTAGTGGGGTGAATTTATTTCACTCATTTAAAAAGATATTCTATTCTTGCCATATTTTCATAACCCGTAATTGCTAAAAAAAAATCACATGACTGTTGCTATCGCTATTGTGATTTTTAACAATGTATCCACTATATATACATTATGATCGCATACAAGAATCTACAATTCAGCCCTCTGGCCGCCAATGATTTCTCATCAAAAAGCCGTCTTGAAAACACAAGATTCTCTCTCTTCTCTATAATTATGTTCTTTTTAATGACCCTCTGTCTATTATTTTATTTCATTTCCTTTAGCCTGTTTAATGACGTAATTGAACAAATGTATGTGACCAATTAAGAAAGAGATAACAGGGAGAAGATGGAGAGAGAGAGAGAGAGAGAGAGAGAGAGAGAGAGAGAGAAGGGGGGGGGCAGAGACAGAACTTAATAGAAACGCTGGGAGATGGACAGAGAAAGAGCATGGAAAGAAAATAAGGGGATCAAAGGAGAAAAATGTAGAAGAGGGAGAGAGAGAAAGAGAGAGAAGGGGGAAGAAGAAGAAGAAGAAAAAGAAGAAGAAGCAGGGAGGGGAAGCAGGGAAATTGGCATTCATGAAGCTCAAGTACCTTTACAGCAATTAATGCATAAAAAAGTCCTGTTAAATGAATTATTTAATATTAAACAAGTCTACTCCTATCCCTCCACAAACAACTTGAACTACAGGTATACTAAAATCTTACTAAAACAAAAGCACAAAATAACCTTTTTTTGTTTTATTAACAATATCTTTTACCTTTTTATTATCATTTACTCGTTTCAGTTCATCTTACACAAAGTTTCGAAAATCATCATGTCAATATTTCAAAACACAACCGCATGTACACACTCTCATGAATTAATACATACACTCTCATAACAGAAAAATAATATTGCAAGAAATAAATTCAGGTAAAATATACATAAAATCTACATCTACATAGTCTAATGGAAAAAAAGATTACATACACCCTAGCCAATAGCAATTATTGCTTTAGTCCTACGTTAAATCTCCAGATTTACGCTATAGATTATTTCATAATGTAGCTGATTGGTACAGAATTGTTTTGTTTTTGTTTCATTAAAGGAAAATAATGTCTCCAATAACACTTTTTAAATTCATTTTGGTAAAGAGTAGGAACTTCCCTTATTTATCCCCAATACAATTCCTTTTTCAAAAAAATACAAACAAAATACAAGAAGAACTTCATTATGAGAAGATAGATTAGAATATACGAAGATCAACTCAAGCAAAAGTGGAGAGGTGATGAATTTCAATGATCACTATGTCACATTTTATCCCCCAGGTCTTGAATTAACAAAACAAACAAAAAGTACAAGGAGAAAGAAAGAAATCCAGAATAGGACATTGTAATTGACTAATCGATATGTAGTTGAAATTGAATAACCTAGTATCGTCCATTTTTTCTCATGCTCTGGGGTTAGATGTTTCATTTCCCTTATGGTCTATAGCATCTGCTTGGACATGGCCATGGCCATGCAGACTCTCTCATATTTTCTTCTCTGACCCTTGCATAAGAGACCGTAAATTTCAAGGATTCTGTCGGTACATGTTCTAATCATACACTTGCGACTCCATAAGCTTCATTGCTTAAATGTTAAAGCTAAAGACCAGTTATGGCCATGCGATTGCATTGTGAAAGAAACATTGTGAAATCGATCAGAAAAGGTTGATCATCTAGCATAGATGTACTGCAAGGTTCTGGAATCATCAAAATGATAGGAAATTTGGCCAAGTCTTCATAAAGTTAGAATCACTGTACACAGAAAGATGTATATGGGACTACACACACGTGCGCGACACATGCATTTGTATCTCTCAACAGGCAAGAGATACACTAATTTACCAAATATATCAATTAGTAGGCGGTTTCCCGTCAACATTTTTATTATCATGTATTATTCAAAACACATTCTTTCACATGATTGGTAATAAGAGCTTCCATTTCATTTTGTGAAATTGGGGCGTTTCCAATACTGGTCTTTACCTTTAACATTTCACTCTCTGGTAATAATGAAAAGATACATAATGGAAATTACAGAACCGGGGAAAAAACAAAGTTTGTTTAAAAAGTCACACAATATATTACCCACATGACTGATGATTTCATAGAAAATATGAAAATGAGTTAATACTAAAATAATACAAAAATAAGGAATTTTGTGAGTTTGAAGACGTACTGATAATTAATGAACAGTAACAAAGTCTCCCGATTTAAAATCTACATCCATAACCTGCCTCTCAGAGCATCTTCACTTGTTTTAAAATACAGATATCAAGAGATCCTGGATAGTTTAATGACTTTAAAACATCTAGAGTTAGGTGAATTTTTAAAACAACTAATGGACATAATAGTCAGCATTATAATCTTTGTAAACCAATAAATAGCTGCAAATTCCATATTTGCAATATACCTCAATTCCTCAACATACACAAACACTTCACACATCATTTCTCTCCCTTTAACATCCGTCACTGACTCACTCACTCTCTTCTCTCAATTCTGTTTCGCTAAGCTTCATTCATATAAGCTGTTGAAAACTGCCTAAAAAACCTGGTGCTCCGAAATAAATATCATAATATACAGTTAAAGGGAAATCCAACCCAAATAGACAACTACTCTAAACGAAAGCAGAAAAATCAAAGAAGCCAACTGATGAAAGTTTCAATTGAATCTGACTAAATATAAGAAAGTTATGAATTTGTTAAAGTTGTTATCACTATACGCATGGGCACTTCGTATTGGCTGAAGCGGTAATGGCAATATGATGTAGTGGCGGACTACTTTCCCAGATGTTCCAACATACAAAATGACTAAAATTTAAATTTGTAAAAAAATCATGGCTCAGGAGGGTCTATTCTTTTTAGAGGACCTACAACAATATGACATCTATAACATATTTTGAGTAGTGCCCCAAGGGAGAAGGAACTTAAAAGAAAAACAGAAATTAGTGATATTTGTGTACACAGCAAATGGGAGAGTAGTCCTCATCCTACGTCACAATCCACAAACCAAACTACCAATTTGAGATTAGCATAGACTTGGTGATCTCATATTTCAAACATTCATAACATCTTTTCTATTGGTCCTATTTATTTCAAACTTTTGCCATTCTGTTTTTGTTATTTTTCTGCTTTCATACAAATCACCTTGTTACAAGGGGTTGGATTGCCCTTTAACAACTTAATTGTTCATACCCCTTGTCAATTTTTTTTTTTTTGTAACTCAATAAAGATGGACTGGTTGAACTAGGGGCTTCCTTAAACACTTTTCGATGTAAGCTTTAATAGGTTACATTCTCCAGAAAAGTAAATCGGGATAGATAAAAACAAAATCACATACTTAAATAATTACAAAAATTGGTATGGGTATGAATAATTTGGTTGTTAACTTGAAGTATATTGCGCTTCGTATTTCTGTATCTTAGAACACACATACAAGCATGTGGTACATGTATGCTTTGATGGTAACTTTTGTTGTGCGCATTGACTCTCTTTTACCGTATCGTTGTACTGCATCACCAATAGCACCAGCTGCGACATAGGCCTGAAGAAGCTTGCAGCATGACAACAAAATCTTACTAAAGTAAAAAGGGTACTTTTCCTCTGATTGTGGATAAATAACTCATTGTCAAGTCACATGTACACAATCAATCAGAAGAATTTCTTCAGTGACTAATTTTAGTTATTTTACCCCCATTTCCTATTCATTTACACATAAAAATGGGTATTGTTTTCTGGTTGTACTTTTATAGGCAGTTTACAACATCTTGTGTGAATGAGAATCTAATAAAAAGGAATAATCTATTTAAGGGAATAATCTCTTAAACCTATAATGATGAATTGGCTTTAGTTTACATTTTAATGATGTGTGGCAATGGGAAACAGTCACAAAAAAAGGGGGAAAAAGAAAGTACAATGAGAAACTGAAAAGACAAAAGAAAGAGAGATAGAAAAAGCAGAGAACAGTGAGGGCATGGTAGAGAAAAGTCAACATAGACTTCAAAACAAAGAAGAAAAGAGAAAACAAAACAAAAAAAAGAATTGTGCAAGGGATAACTTGTGGCTATTAAATATATAAGGAAAACAGAATGTTTCAATCTGTATCAGTCATTGAGAAGTTTGTTCAATAGTAAGTAGATCTTGTTTCATCACATCTACCAAAGATTCAGATGATTTAGGTGGGCAATGTTCACACAACTTTATCCAACTTCATGTTGCCTTAATCAAATCATAGAGTTGTAGTACTACCAAAATACATTACTCTTATATCAGGTATTGTGCATTCGTTATAAAATCACCATCAATTATTCATCACGTAGGTCAAAAGATAATTCCCTTAACAGCTATAGGTATTCTCTAATTAAAAAAAGAAAAATAAGATTAACTCTGTGTATGCTATAAGTCCTCATCTGTCATTGTTTCCTCTGTCCTGAGATTATGAAAGGTGTATTCTGATTGGCTGATTGCTTGATTAGGAGCCTGAAGGGTAGAGAAGGAAGCAGTTGATTGGGTGGTTGGGAAGGCAGGCTGCGCTGTGTTCTCTGGGGCGTGGTGGCGGGGGAGTTGGTAGTCGTGGAAGACTGCCGGCAAGCTGGGGTCAGGCTCTGACATTGTGTGCGTTGGGTTCTGTACTGACAAATCGTGCTGTATAGAAAACAGGATAATTGACATATATATATTACAATGTATATGCCATTTCTTTACTGAGTTTTACTCGTATCCCTTTTAACATGATTTGCAATGACTTTGGAGAAATCAAATCAATTTCAATGCTCAATTGTATATCACATAGAGGCTGTTCACACCCCAATGCGATGCGCGGTCTATGGTAGCACCCCCTTTTTCTAGCGCGCGCTAGACTGCGCTATTTCTTGTGGACCACCCCCAAGAGGTGCTCCAGTGGCACGCCGTTTTGGCTCGCCGTGGGCGGACCGAAACGACGTTGTACCTTCCAAACCGCAGAGATAGCGCGGTCTTGCGCGCGCTATCTCTGCCGGTGTGAACAGCCTCCTAGAGATCATGTTCAGGTTACATAATGAGTGACAGTAGTTTTGCACTTTCATTAGGATACATGTACCTCCGCGTAACACTGTTTCCGGTCCTAACCATTCAGTCCAGAGTACCAAATCATTTTATATCGTATCTATTTTGACTGCAGAATCACCCCCCCCCCCCCTCCCACCACCAAAATAATTCAATATTATTTAGGACAAATGGTACTAACCTGAAATAGGGGAGGTCTGACAGGTGATGATAGATGTGAGTTGTGTTCTGCTTTACTAGGTGAATGAAAGGATAGTGGCTCGGGCGTCGACTCTCTCAAGGTGCCATCTATACAAAATAAGGCATAAGAATATCAATAATGAGGAGATTGATAGAGAAGACAATGGTGATGATGATGATGATTATGATGATGATGATGGTATTGTTGATGATGATGGTGATAGATGTGAGTTGTGTTCTGCTTTACTAGGTGAATGAAAGGATAGTGGCTCGGGCGTCGACTCTCTCAAGGTGCCATCTATACAAAATAAAGCATAAGAATATCAATAATAATGAGATTGATGCAGACGATGATGGTGATGATGATGATGAAGATGAAGATGGTAATGATGATGATGATGGTGAAGATAATGATGATGATGATGATGATGAAGATGGTGATTATGATGAAGATGGTGATTATGATGGATATCAGAGATCTGCTTTACTGCATGACTGTAAGGATGGTCGCTCATGTGTACTATCCACTCCCTCAATATAAATGTATCAAGTCATATAAAATAAAACAATAATATCAAAGATGAGAATGAGGACAATAATGAAGACAGTGATGACGATAATCATGATCATAATTATGATTATGATGATGCTGATGATAGATGTGAGTTGTGATCTGCTTTACTTGGTAACTAAAAGGGTTGTGGCTTGGACATATTACATCCCTCAACATGTTACCCATTTGTATCTCAGCCTCGTTCAAATATGCAGCAGCAAACCACATCATTTTTTTAATGACATAAAGTTCCACACGCTTAACATTTGCTATCTTATAATGCTTGAGAATACATGCTGTGGTATACTACTAGCAAGTCACAGAAACAGTTAACATGGAAATAATGGCCCAAATTCACAAAGGAGGTTTAGCTTCAATCCATGGATTAAACCTGCATAAGGACTTAATTGAATCATAGGGTTACCGTGTCGGGTCGGGTGGTTACATTACCTCACCTTTTGTGAAAACATACCCCTCAATTGACAAAATGTCGGGTTAATGTTTGTGACATACACGTAATCCGATTTCTTGATCCAAGATTGCATCCTTACCATGCACCTTACTTCACATGACCTTCTACTTTCGTTTCAAGGGCGGGATGACCAGATGATTTGAAGTAATTATATAAGTGATCGTATGGTTATTTTAGTAGACGGAAGAGGTTTTAATCGTTTAAAACCATGATTTAACTTAAAGGGGGTGTAGCATGACGAGACTATGTGTCTTTCCAGTGACCTGACTCGGGGGCCAATGGACTATAATTCAACTACGGACGATGCGACCACAGTATTCACGTGCCTGCAACATACGCGAAACCAAAGCTTGAGGAGAACTTTGGTCTGTCTTGCAAACGTTAGCGCGCTGACTGTTAATCAAGTCCTTTCGTTTACGTGCAGTTGTCCAAAAGAAGTCATACTATAGATGGCGTTAACCAGTATCTGCCCTACTACACCCCCTTTAAAACTCCTATGTGATTTTGTGCCCATGAGTTCAAGTAACATACCTAGTTTTGTGGGTGAGCCGCCAAACGGGTTAGGCATGATTCTGTCTATAGAGGGCGCACTCTCTGTTTCCATTGCTCCTGTGCCGAGTTGAGATAGTTGTTGTGTGAGACCTAGCATTCCTCCTTCTTTCACTTCTACTATAACCCATATGGTCTCTGAAAAATAAAAAGTGACAATTAACAAAGCATTGAAGAGTATCAATCATAACATTATATTTTGGTCTGTTTTTTCAGCATTTGATGTAGCTACACTACATTCAACAGGGATGCCAGTCAATTTTACTTACTGGGCCTGAAAAGAAGCCAGAACAGTAAACAAGTTAAAGTCCCATACAGGTGTATGTGTTGTACAATATAAAGCCTGAAAAAGCCTGAAATGGGCAGTTGTCAGGGCCTGAAATCAGGCAAAAGCCTGAAGATTGGCATCTCTGATTCAAAATATGGAATCCAAATGTTCAATTTAATTCACTTTATTCAATTCCATCTTTGTATTCTAAAAACACTTGTAAAATACATTGAATAAAAAAACATGTAATCTCATGTATAGATAATATACATTTGAAATGCCATAGTTATTTATTTGTAATTTGTAGGATATTTGTGAGAAATACAGTGATCTGCTATTGGTTATTACGAAATATTCAAGTTTGTGATAGAGGCTACTTATTTGCGTGTACTATGTTTTGGGTTATACATCTACATTTATCTCAAATAATTGGTGCAAAAGGACTGCTTGGTTTGGGCATTTTGTACCTCAATAGGGAGGTTGTTCCAGGTCATTGCACCTTCAAAAGAAAAGGCCCTTCTACCATTTTCAGTTTTCAGTACTGACAGAACTAAAGTGGGCACAGCTGTAAAAAAAAAACACTATGCGAGTTAACTAATACACTGTAGATGGTATTACTAGAGAGACGTAAGACTTTAATTATGTACAAACAAAAGTTATAATAATGAGCTTACCCCCAAAGAAGACCCCTGTTGATGTACACATTCTCCATTGGCCTTGGTATAGACCACAGTGTGAAGGGCTTTGCATTTTGACGCTGATGTCCATGTCTGTTTGAGCACTCAAATGCTCCGTGTAGACCCTGTCCAGTGGTCCTAGCTGATGGCCGTGTATGAAACGTAAACAGGACCCCGGTGGCCATTGGTCTGTGGCTGCAAACGTGAACATGGCATGAAAAATACATTGGTTAACTCATCAGAGACCATGTACTGTATGAAATGTAAACAGGACCCCGGTGGCCATTGGTCTGTGGCTGTGAGTGTGAACACGGCATGAAAAATACATTGGTTAACTCATCAGAGACCATGTACTGTATGAAATGTAAACATGACCCCCGGTGGCCATTGGTCTGTGGCTGTGAGTGTGAACATGGCATGAATAAAAATTGGTTAACTTGTCAAGGATCAATGACCAAGGGGTACCTAGGCTACAAATGTGAATGGGGCATAAAGTACTGGCCATTGGCTAACTCATTAAAGACAGTGTACAGTAGGACTATGAAATATAAACATGAACCCTGTGGCCACTGGTCTGTTGCTGCGAGTGTGAACAAGGCATATATCATACCTTGGTTAACTCGTCAAAGACCTTGTATGAAGCGTAAACATGATCCTGTTGGCCACTAGTCTGTTGCAAACTTGCATTTGTGAACATGACATTAACAAAAATAAGTTGACCGATGAAGGATCACGGTTAAATACAGGGCTAATCAATTTGCACTATTTTCAAAATTGACAAAATAATTTTCAAAATTTAACTGTCATACCATAACAAGAAGAAGAAGAAGGAGAAGAGGGGAAGAGGAGGAGGAGGAGGAGGAGGAGGAGGAGGAGAAGAAGAAGAAGAAAAAGGAAAAAACAACAACAATATCAACAATAAAACCAACAACAAAACAACAAGGAGGAGGAGGGAAAGAAGGAGAAAGAAAGAAAAGTCAGGGACATTTAAGAAAACAAGCTTACCGGGATTTCTTACTCTCCATGTCTTTGTGAAATCTGTACATGGTGGGACCGATTCTCCTTCTCCTATAGTAACATCTTTGACAAACGTCATGTTAGGTAGTCTCTGTACAGGCAAGTTGGCTTCTATATCATAATACGATCCTATAGCTGCTTGGAGGTTCCTGAAGAAGAAAAAAAATATCAATAAGAGTGGTAAGATTAAAGAAGTTACCGGTAGATAAGGATGCAAGAAGAGTGGTGGGAGTCTGAATGGGCAGGTTCCTGCAAATCTTAAATGTATCTATAGACTTCCGGGTGGAAGTTAAATTTGTGGAGATCAGCGAAAAAACCCGGAAAAACATTATGTTATAGCCCCATCGCACTAGATTGGCCAGGAGGGATTAGACCTCCTTGCATGGTCACTGACAGGTGGTTATGATTTTTTATCTCATTAAATAAGCTTTCAATTAATATAAGAAAAAGAGGATCATGGGGGACCAATGGTCACCAATTACGCATTGTTTACTATATAGAGGGCGCAAGTAGCCATAAGTAGTGCAGTTGGGCTTTAAAACATGTGCATGATTACTGGCATGTGGCAAACTGAGCTATAGTAACCAAATTGTTTATTTCTGGCATTTACTTGTTTATACCGAATAAGACTGTACGATGTCAATATGTCCTTTTCATACATTTCCTTCGAGTAACAAAAGGTGAATACAGATCTACAGGTGTACATGTAAATTCACTATAACAGTAAGATGTACTGTTCATCTAAGTTTTCAGAAGAATTGTTCACAACTGGAACGGTTTACTGAAAGACAACCCTCTGTCGTTTTGTCTCTTCATGAGAATTTTTCATTATCTTTTCATCCAGAATGTGAAGAATTGAATTACATAAAGAGAAAGAGAAAACTTTTGATTCCAGTTCTCATGCAGAACATTGTGCCATTCATGAATAAGAATATTAAATTGTAAATACAGTTTAATCATTAAAGTCTCTAAATTGGCCACCAAGTTAGAAATTTATAATTACACGAATCGATGAACTGTAGGCCTACAGTAATGAGTATGTGCTGTACATTGTACATGTACTACATGTACTTTCATGAACAAATTGACAAAATTTTGTTGAATTGAGTCATATTTGTATCCACATTTCTTCACTTGTTAAATACATGCATACATTTTATTAACAACCACGTACATACTGTAGGAACTCAGAAAACAATTTGAGGAGGAAATGCTGGTTTATTCAGACCTTCAAAAACTCTCTTTACATTGCTATCAAATGGAGTTAACTAAATGTAGAATAGAATTCAAAATGCATGCACATAAATGTACAGTGTAGAGTGTAAGATACAGACAGACATACACCTGGTGACCTGGGGGGTATTTCACAAAGATCCTAAGTTGAACTTATCTCTAAGTTGGACTTAAATATTATGGAAAGCCATTAGCTTCCTTAAAAATATTTTGTAAAAGTTATTTTAAAAGGCGTAAAAAGTTGATTCAAGTCATTCATATTTTCTATTATCAAGGAGATTTCATGTTCTTGATGTGGAATTTATAAAAAGTCTAAAATACTTGAATTCTAACTTTTGAATATATTTTATTTTAAGGCTACAAATGGCTCTCCATAATATTTAAGTCCAACTTAGAGTTAAGTTCGACTCAGGATCTTTGTGAAACACCCCCCTGTACATACAGTACATGTCTGTTAAAACCCTCTGAGCTTCCATGACAACACTAGCATTTCCAGCAGAATAGATTTCATACAGTTTCATTGTCAGAAAACAGCGACGGAAGCTCAAAGTCTACCAATTAAAAGCTACCCAATCGCCCAGTACCAGATGACAACTCCCATCTTGATAAAATAATAGATTTATCCATTTTTTTAGCGAGGCGCAATAGCTCAGTCGGTAGAGCAGTGGTCTCGTAATCCGGTGACCCAGGTTCGAAACCAAGGTGATGCGCTAGTGCCCTTTGGTAAGGCATTAATAATCCTCATTACCAGGTCCCTCGGAGAGGACCTTAAGCTGCCTGGTTGCTTACTAACAAGCATTTATGCTTTCTTAGCAGTCAAGTAAAATAACCACCACCACATTTGTTATCGTATAACATGGCTTTAACTTTGTTTCATATTTACAAAAACCCAAAATCGTTAAACCAGTATTCTGTAAATATTAAATGAATAATGGGAGGCTGTTTAGCATGATTATTAGAGGAACCTACATGTAAAACTACCCAGAGATGAAAGTGTCTTTGGAATTGGGTTCAAAATTATGAAAATATTGACAACAGATTGGCAAATTTTGCTGTCTTTTGCATCCGTTCTGAAAAATGTAAAACTTGCTGTGTGTCAACAAGGGTCTAGGAATCTTTGTATTAAGAAAATCTACATCTACATGTACAACACTGTATGTCATCAAAATTGTGAGTTAAATGTGACCCAAACTGATTGATAGATATTTTGCCTTTTAAATTATTCAATTTTTCAATTATCATACATTTGATGGATCAGTTCTTTAAATAAATCAGCTGTACACTCCCGTACGCATATTAAGGTGCTGTGCTTTCATGACTTTTTTGTATTAAGGTACTTGAAGAGCATTCCCACCCGATATTGAATTTTAAGATCTCCAATTTCGCGATATCTCCAGAATTCTTTGAAGTAATAAATTGTTGAGTTGCACAAATTTGTAGTCGTACATTTTGCTGTTCATTTGGATTTTGGTAATAATTTGTGTAGAATATGAGAAAAATGGATCAAATATTTCTTTAAATGTAGACTACGCGAACTTTGGTAACCCTATCAAACGACAAGGCATCATAAACACTCAATGACAAGTTACTAACCAAAATACAAAATGCCTATAAAATTAAAATTAAAAATTATTTCGACGTTTGTAGTTGTGTTGTACATTTGAAACTTTTTGACAGTCTAATTTTAGCTATGAAATGTTCATAAAAATATCATGAATATTATGGCTTGAAATCGTAGACAAATAATTAAATTTTCTGTTTGGAAGTGGATGGTCTGTCACTTTGTGCTGATCAGCTGTCTGAACTCTCAACACACACATACAATCATGACAATGCAGGCCAGGGTAAACGAAGAAGAATGTCAATGTCAAAATCATAAAGATAGAGTCAAAGTCAAACTTTGATCTAGTGAAGGAATCTTCATAACTTTTATTAATACAGGTCTAGACATAACTACGACCTAGATCTACTTCATCTAGGCCTTAAGTGATATCCGAATTTGGTATTCCAACACCGTCACTGTCCCATTCAATTCTGTTTTCATCATCAACTGATCAACCTACCAGTTATTCATGTCAAGGAAAAATGCACAGGTCGCCGGGTTGAGATTGTTGCCCAACAACTTCTGAAATTCGTTGATCAAAACATCTCGATCAGTCGTCCCCATGCTGCTAAATTTCGACATCAAATCCTGATCTAAGTCTACATCCATCATGGTAGCTGCTGAGATCGTTTGCCCCTTGAAATGCAAAACCAATAAACGACTGGAAAACGAAAATGAACACTATTTTGTTGCTTGTTTATCGTTCAGTTCTCATCATACACGGACACGTACAATTCCTCATCGCTTGGCTTATTCACAGTGCTAGTGCAGTGCAGTGCATATGCGCTATGTATACGGTATATGCGGAGGAGCGCAGCAGCAATATACACACACAAAATAATGCACGCGATCGAAACGACTCTACACTCCCACTCTGACCCCGTGACGTCATACATAGCTTTAACAAGCTGAAGGTAGGAGTCCATTTTTGAACAACACTCGACAGTGAAAGTGTGTGTGTGGGGGGGGGGGGGGAGGGGTGGGGGGGGGGGGGGGGCTTGATGAGGCCGAGAGTATGGAATAAAGCAATAGGCTACAATACATATTGTACAAAGTGGCACCTGTCCAAAAAACTAATTCAAGTAAGGACTCATTTTCCCACCTTGCCCTTTGTTTTACTCTCTATAGTCTCTTTTCTATTTTTATCTGAATATCTCTCGATCCTCTCTCCACCTCACGTACTGTTTCTTCTCCCTTGGATTTCACTATTTAATGTTTTTCGCTTTCTCTCTCTCCTTTTCTTGCCCTCCCCTATCTCTTTTAGTCCCTTCTTTTTTATCTGTTTTATTTTCTTTCTCTTCTATCTATATATAGTCTACTCTCATTTTCCTTCACTATATGCTTCTCCTTCCCTTCTCTCTTTCCCCGTTTTCTCTTCTCTTACTTGCTTTCCGACTCACTTTATCTTTTTCTCCCTCTCTCTGTCTTTCACTTTCCTTCTCTCCACCATTGACTCTCGTTTGCTCCTCAAAATAAATTGTAATTAGTTAATGTAAGTTATAACGTTTCCTCTTTCTTTCCCTTTGTTATTGTTTTATCATCTTTATTTTATGTAAATTATGTAACCAGTATATTTTGTGAGGAACATTTTTAACAACCCATTTTTATGTATTTATGATATCATCCTCCTACTTCAGATATTTTTTTACACATATTTATATTTTGAAGATAGATCTGTAATATTGTTATTATCTAGAGGTGGAAATTAATAAATAAAACAAAAAGATTTTGCTCCTGCTGGCCTGACAACCTGCACCTATAATTTGTTTGTGTAAACAAAATAAAAAATAAACATACTTGAAGAACCACTATCAGTGAAATGTTTTTTACCCATTATAAGCTATATACATGACAACAGACTTCTTCATTTTGTTTCATCATCATCATTAACAGCAATATCTATTCATTTAGCACAATCATGCAGGCCATGTAATCTTTTACTCTCTCTCTCTCTCTCTAAGTGCCATATCGATTGATCAAGCTGTTCCACAACCCTCGGCTCCTAGCCTTCTCTATTAGCACCACTCCCAGTTCTTTTACTCCTCTCTCTTCCAACAATTTCTGCAGACTGTCCATCCAAAGTATCCTCCTTCTTCCCACAAGTTTCCCTGTCAAAGCAAGATTCTCTAGGCCTTCAAATGCATAATCAACATATCATGTATCACTTTCCTTTGCACTCCAGCTCTTCTAAGAACTTCCTCATTACTAACTTTACACAAAGGCAAAATACAATTCAGCTCTAAAATGCCTCACTAAATCCACATTGAGAGCCTTTTTTAAATGCACTATTAAAAATCTTACGGCAAATAGCTTTTATTTGTTATTGACATGGCATAATACTTTACACAAAATACAAATTTATTCTTATAATACATGTACATGTACACCAGGAGTAATTATATACAATATATAAACCTCAATCTTACCCTTTTCAAATGAAAATCTCACTTGTTCCCGCTCAACTTGTCTCAGATTTATTGAATTTCTACTTGAACTGTTGAAATATGTATACGGTAAGTGTAGTTTTAAAACCCGACTTCCTGTGTGCAAGAAATTTTAAGCAAAAGCCTTTATTCTGTCGATTTCGACAGAAAGGAATTTTTTAGTCAAATAGACAATACCGCAATATGTAGTCCAATTAAAGGGGGGGGGGGGGGGAGTCCAACCTGACATAAAGTTTGTTTTAATAGAAGCAGAAAAATGAGAGGATCGTGATAAGCAAAAAACGATTAAAAAAAAAAGAAGAAAAAAAGAAATTGAAGGTGCAATCATACACAAATTGGCAACTCTGTGGCGTATCTAGCAAGGTCCTTTCCCATTTGCCCTTTACTAACATCTTTAAGAAATTACATTTTCCTAATGAAATTTTCAATCATAAATGCACCCTAAATAAAATTACTGCAAAAATGTTTACATACAACCTATGTATGAAACAAATCTAATCCAACATCAATAGCTAAGAAAATGGAATTTCATGAATTTTCTGTACAGAGCAAATTGGAGCATGCAAGATATGTACGTCATAGTGTTGCCAATATGTGTTTCACAGATGACATCTTTAAAATATTCATAACTTTCTTATTTCTAATCGGGTATTGGTAAATTTTTCACTAATTTGTTTCTCTCTTATTCTGCCTCTACTAAAACCAACTTACTACATGAATCAGGATGGACTTTCCCTTTAACTAGTTGACAAACAATTTAATAAGCAGGTATTCCAGTTAGAATTGACTAGAGGGCCTGAAAATCACCTAAAATTAGATATTTTGTACACAAAAAGCCTTAACTATGGTCTGAAACCAACTTGCCAGAGCCTGAATTCAGGCTATTGCCTGAAAAAGTGAAAACAATTCTCAAAACATAATCCTGTGTTCAAGCAAACATCATTCCTTCCGATTTTTTATAAGAAAATAGAAATGTAAGCCTACAAAATGATGAATAACTTAACTCAATTTTCTACAGTATTGGTGAATGTGGCTTTGTATACACTGTAGTGCTGCAATTACAATCTTATGCGATTTGATCTCATAATGGATGTTTCATTCTAAACGACATTGAGCTTTTCAGAGTGCATATAAGCCTTTAGCATCCATTTATATGTGCTTCATCTGAAACCAGTACTAACAAATAAGGAAAGCATATAACTATCTCATCACCTACACAACTCGACTGATAGTTCCGTGATGACTAATCCTTTCAACATGTTCAAAATAATTTAAAATTATCAAAATACACACTGTATTGTTACTTGTGTATAGATCATAATCAGCAATATAGGTAATAAAGAGTGAGGTTTTTATACATGTTATAGTTTGTGGAAGGGAATACCATTATTACACACCTTAAATCTCTTTACAAAATATAATTCCTCTTCGACCACTACATGTAAATAAATAATCATGATTCGTGATGAACCAACCATTCTCTCTTTCATCATAAATTCTTGGATACGTTTTCTTAAAGTTATAGGTTTTATGTCTTACAGCTGTGCGGAATAATAGCAATAATTTCAATAAAATAGCTTGTCTTACAACATATTAATTCAGCTACTTGAAATTTAATAAAAGAAAAATACCAAGCAAAAATTTATATTTGCAATTGACTTAGGTTTATTGTAGGATAGAGCGAGAGAGAGAGAGAGAGGACCAAGAATGATTTGAAGGAATTGACAACAAAAGTGACCAAATGTTTACCCGAGGATCTTAATCTCTGAATATTTATTCAATGGAAATTCCTACTAAGTACAAACATTTGTTTTTATTGAAATGTAAAAGATTTTCTCTCTCTCTCTATAAGGGCAAATCCAACCTTTTTCATAAGTTCATTTGTATGAAAAATAGGAGAAACAGAATGGCAAAATATAATTAATTTAATATCTTTTTCTCCACAGCACTATCTTTCTTGGGGCACTACTCAAAATATATTATGGACTGCATATTTATATATTTGAGTCATACAATTTGAAAAACTAACATTTTAGTCATGTTGTTGGAACAACTAGAAAAGTTGTTCAGTACCAGGTCATGGTCACAGTAATATTATGGATTAAGCAATTTGAAATTCTCATAGTGATTTCAATTTTCAAAATTCATAGCTTTCTTATGTTATGTCCAATTTCTTTCATTCAAACTTTCACAAGTCTGCTTCTCTGATTTTTCTACTTGTTATAAGAGTAATTTGTCATTGAGGTAAGATTTACCTTTAAATATTCAGTTCCTTCCAAATGAAGTTTTTACAAAATGGAAAATTAAAATGTCATGCATGTACTGCAGCGTCCAACATATGCTTTGAAGTAAAACTGTTCTGAACCTAGATGATGTTTTTCGGCCATTAAGCATCATTTAGATATGACGCTGCAAAACTGATGCTGTTTTTTTTAACGATGATGACCATGATAGTACACTTCACATTTCATCTCGGTGAATTCATGTAATAATAATAAAAGTAATAATAATACTCAGTTTTTATATAGCACTTATTACAATCACTAAGCTCTTCCAAACTTATGTATTATTACCCTGGTTTTAGCTGTGCTGCCATTACAGCGCTCTAGCATTTTAAAGAATAAATTCCTGCCAGGTACCCATTTACATCACCTGGGTTGAGTGTGGCAAATGTAGATCAGTGTCTTGCCAAAGGACATTAGTGCCGTGGCGGGTCTCGAACCGCGGACCTTGTGATCGACAGTCCGGCGACTTAACCACTCGACCACAGCACTTACTATTCATTAACACGTTTTAAAAAAACGTAGCAGTATTTTTTGAGGCGGTTTACCATGTCATATATGAACGTGCCTTTACTGAGGGCGGTATATCGGGAGAGACACACCGGTGGCTTGATGGATCACTGGGATGTTATGCCTTGAAGGATCTCTAAGAAGACATGATGAAAACGAGTTCATAGATTCCAGCTGGACTGATTCCGATGAGTGCTCCTGAAACAAAGCAAAAAACATAGACATCATAAGTAATCATCAAATCTAAAGTTAGTTCGTTCGTTCGTGTCTCCTTAGATCAAGATTAATGTATTCTGATCTGCGGAGTAGTTGCTACAACCGGCCGCGTCAGACACGTTGCCCTGGGATGCGAGATAGGACTCTTGTAAGACATCATCATCATGATCATCATCATTGTTTAGGGTTGAACTTGGACGTTTCATTTTCCTCATGATTCTTCTCTAAGCCTTCCCGTTTTCAGAACAAGCCTGGGTAAAGCAAGATGCTCTCATATTGTGTTCTTTAATCTCTCATTGTCTCTATGTAGCCCATATTTATAATGCACCCAATACTCTTGTTTTTAGGCACAGTACATATTATAACCCCGGTCATTGGATTCAGGCTTCCCCGCACACAATGTATGCACATTCTCCACTCCCTGGGGAGTATTCCGGCCAGTCGCCATTTTACAAGCACCACTTGCTCATCCAACCACATTAACTTTCGCATCCAACCGGATACCAATTTAACACCTGGGTGGAGAGTGGCAAATGAAGATTAAATTAATGTCTTGCCAAAGGACACACAGTGTAAGTGCCGCTGCGGGACTCGTACCCTGTTCCTTGCGATCTGAAGTTGGGTGACTTGTCTACTAGACCACAACACCTCTACGTTCTAGCATCTCCTTCCAAGTTTTGCAAGGTCTGCCACAGTATTTTTCCAAGATGCCAAATACCAAATGCAACATTATACAATGTGGCATTACCCAAGGCAATATTATAATAGTCTTCAATACTCAAGGTGGAAACCACAAATACAAAGAAGCTACCGGTATACCTAGTTAACACAATAAATGTGTTAAATGGCTGTTAACTTACCGATTGACGTTCCTTGTTGTCTGATGCAGGTTCCCCATGCTGAAAGCTTTGGAAAGACCGGTCCGGTTGCTAGGCTGCAGCGGACCTGAGCTCACATCAGGGCGCCCTCTGTTGTTAGGGTGGTGGTTCTCTTTGCTGCTCTGAGAGTACGAGCTGAAATAAGAGCAAGATCGATCAATTACAGATTACTGTATTTCTGACAATTATCCTACAAACTACAAATAATGTATACTTATGTTTAAACATACTGTTACTACGATATAGGGATTTTTTTTCCAAAATTTGTTTATGTATGATTTCTTGAAGACTTGATTTTGGGGGATTTTTGTTTACTTGCTGAGTTTACATTTACATTTGAATTTTAAACTGTTTTTTTTCCTGGTATATCATGTTTACTACATGTATTCACCATGTAATGATGTTTTCATGTATATGTATGTCCTTATATGTATTTTTATGTTATACAGGGCCCCCAAGTATAATAGTATTTTACCTACTGATAAAACTAAATAAATAAAATAAATAAAGCATCTTGAGAAAAAACAGTGGGGTTAGAATAAATTGGATACTCACACACATAAATCATCTATAGCAGATATGGCACATGATATCACATGATGATGGTGATAGAGGATATAGAAAAGAAAGTACAAAAGAAGATAGAAGTTTCTTACCGTTGACTGTCAGCATTTGCTCTCCTCTTATTAGCGGCTGCTTTGGTCATTGACATGTAGGCTGGAATTGGTTTGCTAATACCACCTAAATCAAAAACATTTACAAAAAAGTTGGAATTAATCCTCTGCTTTTGACATAGAATGTATTATACAACACCTACGTGGATCCTTGTCATTTGATTGGAGGATTGTTGGTCACATGATATTCAATAGATGTTCTATTGCACGGGCGTGCATTTTTGGTTATGTTCGTCGTGCAGTTTTGATTATATGCAGACTGCGTACCTCTCTGCCGTGCACGTATCCCTACTGGATCTGACGCGAAGG
Organism: Strongylocentrotus droebachiensis; assembly: GCA_035222895.1. Taxonomy (NCBI): domain Eukaryota; kingdom Metazoa; phylum Echinodermata; class Echinoidea; order Camarodonta; family Strongylocentrotidae; genus Strongylocentrotus; species Strongylocentrotus droebachiensis. The sequence continues at coordinate 11,614 of JAVYIG010015795.1, read as the reverse complement.
CAATCTTAATGTAATCGAGAAGGCTTGACTCCAACTTTAATTTATCTTTGATATAAGGAGTAAAGCATAATTTGTTGATTAAAGTTCTATTAGGTTCTTATTCGATGTTGTATAAAACAAATAATGAATGTTTTTCATTCGTTCAATAGTGCAAATATTTTCATGAGTTGAAAGAGTAACATTCTATTCAACGAGGCTCATAACCATTCATTATTTGTATACTGACTCTCAATTACATCAACAGATGAATATGACACTCTACAGACCAGTATACATGTTCATCAGACACTCGACAGCCGAGATCTTGGAGGGGGGGGGGGCCTAAAGCTTACATCTATAAGTATTCAACAAAGGCCCTAATTCAGCCAATCCACCTTACGTTCATGAGTTACAAAAAACATCAAATTTACAAGGGGTTTCAATAATTTAGTTGTTAGCTGTGTGTAGCTAGCTATCAGAAGTAAGATTAATTTGGCAAACATTGAAAAGAGGATTTTCTAGAGATATGCACAATGCATCTGATCAAGAGCTGGGGGGCATTTCACAAAACTTGTCATCAGTGACAAATGACAGTTTTTGTTATAAGCTACTGAAATCCTTGCTTCTGATTGGTTATCAGCAGATTTGTCAGTGAAAAAAGGCTTTGTGAAACGAGCCCCAGGTTGTCATAATTCAATTATCTTTGTTTCATATCAATCAACAATGCATAAAAAACTATTAATTTCTTTGACATACCTGTAGCCGTGTCTGCCATAGAGGGCAGCCCAAATTTCTTGAGGGTGTCCGTATGCAGTGTCCTGTTGACCGACTGACCAGTGCTTCCTGTAAGCTGACCATGTGACTTGCTGCGTTGGTGGTTCAACGATGGTCTGCCGGCAAGTGTCTCCCTCCTGTGAATTCTGTAAAAGACAAAAAACATAGAAAACTTGTAGATTTTCTCTTGTCAAGCTGCATCTTTTTTCTCTTTCTAAAGACATGAACAATAGAATGAGAAGTCAGAGGAAAAGAATAAAGATACATTTAGAAACAAAAAGAAGCTTGCAAGTGGCAACTGAAAGTTTAAAAAAAGTAGTAGCAAAGAGATTCTAGATAAATCAAGATTCTCCCAAAATTCAAGCATTGGTAATCACTTCTTCCTGAGTAGCTAAGTCACTACGTTCACTCTCGAAGGGATTGGGTATCTTTGTCTCAGATTCTGAAACAATATCCTGGATTAATTAGCTCATGCTGCAATGACTATTATAAACCTTTAGGTCAGTCAGGAACCCCATGACTTTAACAAGCCGATCGCCTGTCTGATTATCAAGATATTTATGAATGGAAATGGAAATTTAATTTTTCATTTTTCCTCATGGTTTTCATAACACGACAGTCTATTGGGGAAAATGAATATGGTAAAACCGGTCACTCAAAGAATTTTACTTTTTTGAGTCACTTTATGATTATTTTGAAGCGCAATTTGTTTAGGGCTTCAATATTACACCATATCACAGACACTTATATGGGCCATGCATCTCAGATTTGACATTGTTTAATGATGTCTGTAAGATAACTCACCCTTTCCGTTGAGTCTCCTTCCTGAAGTTCTCCTGTAAGACATCCTTGCAGATCGTGAACGATTCGTTGAAACCTGTTGGCTTCTGAGCAGGAGAGGGCGCACTGCCGATACGGGGAGAGTTCACCGAGATCTCACCAAAAGGAAGGCGGGTGGGCTGAACGACCGGTGAGCTGGCCACCTGTGCATACGTCATCTTTCCTCCTAAGAATCAAAGAGGTACAATAGAATTAGAAATAATAATAGACCATATTCGTAATGTAATCAAATACAATGCATACATTTTGTTAAGTGCCATGTTACAAATTATTTCATTCACCTGTTACAAATAATTTTACTTCAATAGTCATAATGCAAATTGCATACATTCATTGTTGCTAGGTAAGACAAACATCATGGTTGTTCTACCTAACAACATGGAATGTATGCAATCCGCATTCTGACTTTTGAAATAAAATGATTCATAACAGGTGAATGACAAAATTTGTAACGAGGCCCTCGACAAAGATTTATAAATTCAATTAAATCACATCAAATTGGCTTAAATGGTTTTATATACCCAAGGTAGCCACATATTACCATCAATACTGCTCTTTCTGCAGTCGCTGCGAATTTTGTTACCCCAGTAATTGCCAGGTACCCCCATTTACACCTGGCTGGAGAGTGGAAGACGTGGATTGATGTTTTGTTTAAGGACGTTAGTGACGGGCTGGGATTCGAACCCTCAACCCTAGGATTGAGAGTCAAGTGAATGAGCCACTCTACCTCGACACCTCCACATAGAAACAATAATTATCATCAATACTTCATATAAAATTATGAATGTATCTTTAAATACACAGAATTTAATGGCCACCCAATTCCAATAATGCTCTATCTTGTGTTGTTATCTGATGTATCGCTTTAATGTTTTATAATTTTACCTTATTTTGTACTCTTGATCGATCTATACTCTTATTCTGTCATGATTGTATTCTGTTTCGTATATTTTATTGGAATTAAATAAACTGAATTGAATAACAAAATATATAGCAGACAATACATTTTACATAATTTGCATCATATTTCCTACTACTTTTAGTCAGTCTCACTACTTAAATCTGTTTCTACCAGTACACCAGAATAAATAAGGAAATAAGACTCTTGTAATACATTATGAAAAGTGAAAGTGCAAAAAAAAATAAATATATGACAAAAGGGTGTAAAGGAAATATACAAATATATTTCACTTTTACTTATCTTAAAAATAATGGAAACTGATTTTCCCATGCCACCACATGCAAAGTTTTTGAAGTATACCTTTCATTTTATTCTTAAAGGTAGTACAAAAGCAGGACAAAATCATATTGCAAAGGTGAAGTGAACCATTCTGACAAAAAAATATACCTGTCAACGGAGAAGAGTTTGTAGATTGCGAGTTTGTTTTTCCTTCTTCATCAAATGAAATAATCCTGGCAACCCCGTCAAGAGAATGGATTGGTCTATTGCTACTCGATGCAGGGATCTTTACAACAGTATTTCCTCCAACAGTTAGTCTCACTGGCACTGATTCACTAACAGACACACCAGAAGAATTAGTTTCTGTTTCGGATTGTTCCATTGGTACTTGGGGGGTGGGACTTTCACTTGTTTTGGGAGTAATTGGGAGGGGCGAAATGCCATCGATGTGCTCATTGTCTGATGAATTTGCCTTCACAACGTCAGGGCTGGTGATGCTGACATCCCCTACTCTGCTAAAAGTGGAATCTTCCGATACAGGGTGGGTCACTGGTGAACAGGACTGCTCCACTTCTGTTGGAGGGGGTATTGACCGAGTGTTGACTGCTGCTAATGACTCTGCTGATGTAAATGGGGACCTCGATTTCTGGGGTGTTGGGACTCGCTGCGGGAGTCGACCGTTGTCGGTGAAGGATGATGGGATACGTTGGGCGGAGCCTGATGGACTCCTCGTTGCTCTCTGGGGTGTTATGATTCTCTGTGGTTGCTGATGTCTGTTGGTGTTGGGCGTTGTGATTCTCTGAGCTTGTCCTGCAAAGAGTTAGAGTATAATAATAGGAAAAAGAATGTTATGAGGCTACACAAATCTGTTTTTTCTTTTTCTAAATAGCAACATTCTTGAGATTTGGGGTCGGGCGACGATTAAGTTTATCATTTTGTCCAGGATTGAAGTTAGGAATTTGGTTAGTGTAGGCCACTGAATGGAGAGCAATTGTCATTTGAGTGGTTCATTGCCATTTGGTCTACAACCAGTTCATCTACTACCCAATCTGTTTACAACCAGTTTGTCTACTAGCTACCCAAACGGTCTAATCTACTATAAGTCTACAGCTGCCCAAGTGGCTTTTTGGTCATTTAGTCTAATTTCCGGTCAGCCTATTGTGTCTACTCTCCATATGGTCTAATAATCATTTATTCATTAAAAAAATCATCATCATCAAATGGTTATTAGTAAAATGGTCATTAAATCAAATGATAAGTACACACAAATATTATGAGACCATGTGGATAGTAGATAGGCTGGGTGTAGACAATTAGACCATATGGGAATATGACTAATTGGTTAGTAGACAAACAGCCTGTAGACCAAACGGCAATTCACCATTGGAGCATAGAACACGTATCCTAGGAAAATCAATCTTACATACCTATGTTTTGCCCATCACATTCAGGCATCCTGAGCGCTCTACCGTTAGCTGTGGGGGTGATGCCTGCTACCATGGTCTGACACACTCCAGCGTAAGAGATCCGTCGGGTGGGCAAACATTGATAAGGAGGGGCTGTTTATGTTTTAAAAAAAAAAAAGAGAACCATCATATTTCTGGAATCATTGTCATATATGAGAGAAAAAAAAACACACATACCGTAATTAACGTTGTATAAACCGCCCTCGTGTATTAACCGCACCCCTCTTTTTCGACCTTTTTTTTTTGCCGACTCTGTCGGCAGCAAGCCTGGTCCGTGTTAAAAAACCCACGCGGGAAGGCCTTTCATTTAACTGCGAGGTGCAGCTGAATGTGTAAGATCGTTAATGTAAATTAAAAAACAGTAGAGGACCTAGGATAGAACCTTGTGGTACACCATGTAATAGAAGAAAAATTGGAGGAATTATTATTATAAACTACATATTGAGATTAGTGCTGTAGTCAAACGTTTAACCGTCCGGTATCCGACCGCCCATGGCGGATTCCGTTTTCAATTGGACGGTTTCGTTTTCCCGTTTTTTTTTTTTTTTTTTTTTGTAATTTTTTTTTTTTTGTTGTAATATTTTTTTTTTCTTCGATTTATGCCCCTCCACCTGGCACTATGCCTGGCAATGTCTCCCAACTTAGTAATCTGTGTGTTGACTCACCACTCCAAAACTAGAACAACACTCCAATTTGTCTGTCATCTTGGTTTGAAAGAAATCTTTGTAATAGATCTCAATATGTAGTTTATAATAATAATTCATCCAACTTTCACACACGGCGTACCACAAGGTTCTATCCTAGGTCCTCTACTGTTTTTAATTTACATTAATGATCTTACACATTCTTCAACATTGTTACTATTATTTATGACAAGTTCACTAGCACAAATTGGCGCTTTCAAAAGCACCTCGCAGTTAAATGAAAGTCCTTCCCGCTCGGTCAAAAAAAAAAAAAAAAAAAAAATGATTTTTTTTTTTTTAAATCGTTTACCGTCCGGTTTTGACTGGCGGTTAAACGGAATTGGAGATATCCGTGATGTTACAGCACTAATTGAGATCACAGACAAATTTGACAGACAAATTTGAGTGTTGTTCTAGTTTCCGAGTGGTGAGTCAACACACCGAATACTGAGCTGGGAGACATTGCCAGGCATAGCGCCAGGTGGAGGGGCATAAATCGAAACTTAAAAAAAAAAAAAATTGGTGTACCGTGTATAAACCGCACCCCCGACTTTGAATTTTTTTCGGCGGCAAAAAGGTGCGGTTTATACACCGTTAATTACGGTAGGCTATGACATACATGAGATACAGCCGGCAAAGGTAGTTTACTATCAAGGTTGGATTTCCCATTAACAAATTGCAGAGATATCAAGTTGCAACAGTTTCTGGTTTGATAGAAGTTTTAAGTTTTCAGTTTTACTTGTTTCACATTTTACGAAAGTATAGACAGAAATATGAAATTATATACAGTTAACAACTAAATTATTCATACCCCTTGTAATTTTGATGTTTTTTGGTGTTGTTTTTTTTGTAATTCAAGAATGAAAGACGGGCTGGTTGAAGGAGGGCCTTTGCTAAAATACTTTAAGATATAAAAATTAATATTTCACATCCTCAAGAAGCTTAAAGATAAACTTTAGTACTGGTAATGCGATTGCATTGTGAAAGAAAAGGTGTGGAATGGATCAGAAACAGTTGATCATGTAGCATGTAAGTATTGGTGTGTACTGCAAGGTTCTGGAGTCATCAAAATCATAATAAACTTGACCGAGTCTTGGTAAAGTAACAAGCACATACACAGAAAGCTATGTATGGGACAACACGCATGGTGTCGGGGTTGGTACTACCTTGATTCCTTGTCTTTCTATGCTCATTACTCAGCCAGTATACATTTTCTTCCAAAATTGTTTGGCACATGTCATTTATTTGTAATCTTGAACATTCAGTGTAAGTTTCGTTTGATTCTGTGAGAAATAATTTTCTTTTTTTTACCAGTACTCAAGTTTATCTTTAAATCAGGACAAATCAATATCACAAATTACAAAACTTGGTAAGGGTATGTATATCTAAGTTGTTTACTACATACAGTATACATGTAGTATGAGCCTGTCTCAATGATACTCAATTAATACGATAGATTAAGTTGGTCCTGCATGCCTTCAACCTACCTGTAGTCTTCTTGTCTTCAGCAGTATCTGGTGTCCTTACAGATCTTTTCTGGATGGGTGCTGATTTGAGGATAAGAGAAATGTAAAATATTGTATTTCTTTTTTTAAAAGGTGTATATATTTATTAATTTATTTACTATTTTATTAATTTAAAATATTTTACGTAAATATGGTTGGAATGGCACGTGTGCGCTTTTTTGTTTTGTTTTGTATTAATCATTTTCTCTCTCTCTCTCTCTTTCATTTTGTAGTTAGCATGATTTGTACATTAATTTGCCATTCTACCAAGTTCATTATGAGCGCACATTATGATCTTTGAGTGACCGGTTTTACCATACTCGTTTTCCCCAATAGACTGTGGTGCTATGAAAACGACAAAATTGATTTCAATTTCCAACCATAAATATCTTGATAATCAGACTTGCGATCGACTTGTAAAAGCATTGGGTTCCCGACTGCCCTAAAGGTTTATAATTATCATTGCAGCATGAGCTAAATCCAGGATGTTGTTTCAGAATCTGAGACAAAGTTACCCAATTCCTTTAATCTAAACCTACCTTTGGGTGTAATCTGGACACAGCTCAAGACAGGGAGGTTTAGCAACCGATTGAAGTCCCCGACCTCGGCCTCCTCCGACGATCCTTCGTTGAGGCTCTGATCGGCCCACATGACCTCTCTGTCACATTCGACCTGCTTCTGGATGCATTCAAACTGTTCGATGAGGTCAGGGGTCAGAAAGCCAGAGCCCTTGATCAGGTAGTACTGACTGCGGAAAGCAGTGATGAGGTTTAGCATCAGCCTGGATAATCACGGGATTTGAAAAGAAGTCAATACTGACATTAATTCAAATTAACAGAATATAAACCACTTTTCATCTGTTTGAAAAGCTAGGTCTGTAATGCAGTAAACTCTCAAAAAAGCTTCAAGCAAAATAAAATAACATAAGGATAGTGCACTTCACTTTTCTGAATCTTATAACCTTAAAGTTCAGTCAGATATGATTTGTCAACCTCTGGAAAAAAAACACACCCCAAAACAAAATAAAATAACAAATTAAGCATTTAATTTTTTTGTTACATGTAACTGAATGGCAACTGTGCGCAATAAAGAGGTCGCACGCATATAATCACTGAGCTCTGTGATATTAAATACAGATATCTGAGGTGTATTGCACCAAAGAAACGGTAACAAACCCACTGCCATTATCAATGTATATGTGGACAAGACTTTAACTCAGGCTTTGCTGAATGCAGCTAACTGTTTGTTCATCCCTCATACTATCCGTTTACATGTAAAATAAATTCATTAAACCTTGATGGTTTTGTGATGAAGGGCAGTTTACCAAGTCTTTCTAAACACATAAGTGGTAGAATAATACATATGTACATTAAATACAAGTTTTTAAGCCCCACTGTACTTCTTGTAGCTACTTGTTCCCTCTATATATAAAACAATGCCTAAGTGGTGCCCCTTGGTCCCCCATGATCCTCTTTTTCTTATGTTAAGTGAGAGCTGAGTTGATGTGATAGCAACCTGTCAGTGACCACACTGGGTGATCTAATCCCTCCTGGCCAAACTAGTACAGACATGCTTTAAGGGAATACTAAATTAATAGTTTCTTGTCTCTTACTTTTCAGATGCTTTGATATGGCTCTCCTGGTTCCTAGCAAACTTCCTGAGATGCTTTGCTTGCCTTCGACCATCCTTGACCTCAATCTCTAAATGCCTCATGTGTAGCGTATCCTTCAGAACCTGCACAAGAATGGAAAGGATCATTTTGATATTAATAATAATAATAATAATGAACGTTATTTGTATAGCGCATATCACTATACATTAAAGGTACTATGTCCCTTTGCAGCCAACCTCAAATTCTGTAGAACTTTGCAGGAATTTGAATATGTCATGTACAATGTATGTCCTATCTGTCAAATTTAAACGTTAGCAGTGTCCTAATATTCAAATTATGCAAGGAAACCCGTTTACTTGCTAGACTTCACTGTCAGACACTATTGAGTGACTGACTGGCTTTTTTTCTTCTCTGGTAATAACATACATGAAATGAGCATTTGTCTACATCAATAACCCACTTCTTGTGATGGCCAAAATTAAACTGATTGAATCTTTGCGCAGCATAAAACGTATGACCATTCGGTACAATGGTCTGAAAATCAAGACTGTTACTTATTGGCTCTATAGCTCCTAAGTCGATTTGACAACTAATAGTCGTTATTTTCCCATTTGAAGACTTTTTCAAGCCCTACTTTCTTTAGGGCAGTTCTAAATTAGTATTATCTTTCAAATGCCGTTGGAATTTAAACTTTTCATTTTTTTGGCCTGCAAATGGGACATTGTACCTTTAACCCTATTTAGCCCGGGCTATTTTGAAACTGCATAGCCCGGGGGGGGGGGCTTCTCAGGCCCCCCCCTATGATCTCGGCCGTGAAACGCCCGATCGCCGCGAAAATTTGCATACATGTCAAGTGAAGTGTATAGAATACTATGGTAATTTCAATTTTTTTGAAAAATTCACTCATTTGCATATTTATGGTAATTTATGCAAATAAGGTCATTAAATTCACATTTTTGCCCATAAATCAGACATTATTCATATTTAAGCATTCTTTCTCACTACATATATTTGTTAGACCATTTGGAATAATAATACAACACAAAAATTTGAAAAACCAGGGTTATTCCTTATGTTATCTATTGTTTTGATAATTTCTTATGTATTTCTTTGTTTTTTTAACTTATGTATTTTATTGTTTTTGTTGTTTTATTTCATTTCCAACTATAATTCAACTATTTTGACCCCAAAATAAACACCTAAAATCTAAACAAGACCAAATAACCAATGTTTTACCTCTTTATTTGAAAAATGAGATTTCCATATGTTTTGTACACAAATCACAAAAATGAGCGATTTTCGGGCTGACATGCGAAGACAAAAGGACACGTGACTTTGTAATGGTAGGTCCGATTTTCGAAAAATTTCTTTCAAAAGTTGCGCAAGACTCGAAAGAAAAAAGTCACAAAATTTCAGTGCAAGATTTTCTTGCGTTAAAAAATTATCGCGAAAAATGTCGAGGGGGGGGCTTCTCAAGCCCCCCCCCCCGGGCTAAATAGGGTTAAAGAGTCTGCATTTGTGAAGTTTATTCCAATTAATAGATTTGTTTGGCCTATTCAAACCCCAAAACAAAGATTTGAACTGAAAATTTAAATATTAAGCCATCGAAGCCACATGTTGATGAAATGATTGCATGTTTTGATCTAGAATGCTATAAAGTACATACATGTATGATGCATTAGGAAAGATCAAGACTCTGAAGAATTTGAATCAACTTCTATTGCAATACATCTATTCCAAAAACAACCCAAATAACTATAAAATAAGTTTGAATAAGTATTATAATGCCTTCATTATGTCTTTTTATTGCTATTATTGATATAATGATATATGTTAATTTCTTAAAAGAATTTACATGTTTTGTTAATTTTGTTAGTAATGTTTGATCTTCTTGGTAATTTAAGTAATGTTAATTTGTTAAGTTATGTTAGTAATATTTTGTTTTCTTGGTAATTTGAGTAATGTTAATTCCATTAGTAATATTGATTTTTCTTGAAGTAATCTTGATTTGTGTACAGCGCTTAATTTTTTTTATGTCGCAAGCGCTATATAATTTGTTTGTATTATTATTTTATTATTATACATAATGCAGTTATACAACTGGAAAGTGGAAGTGAAAATAAGCATAAAAATCCTTCATTTGGCTTTGCAAGAGGCAGGAAACACACCCTTTAAAAAAAATAAATACTTGTGTATTTTAGGTATTGCAATGCCATTTGAATCAATCAACCAGAATTGTTTATGTTCGGTAGCTAACTGATGAAGGCTCAAGCATTGAAATTTGGGCCCTGTTGCATAAAACTTACCATTGATGGTAACTTTGCCATCAATGGCAACTACCATGGTAACAGGGCTCAACAGCCAATCAAAAATCAAGGTTTCCATGGTAGTTACCATTGATAGCAAATTCACCATTGATGGCAAAGTTACCAACAATGGTAAGTTTTGTGCAACAGGCCTAGAAGTGATCTAGAAAACGAATAAAGACATATTACTCAGCCAATTAAGACGCTAATACAAATCCAACTTTAATCCACATACTGGATTGAATACGGCTCCTGGTCTATACAGTAACATACCTGCCAACATTTGAAAATGAGAATTAAGAATTTTTTTAGCACGGTATGTCTTCGAAAATAAGAAATCTGTACCCTTAACAGGCGTTCGCACATGCAGTGGCAGTATAACTGGCAGTATGCGGTAAATTAGTGCAAAAAAATGAATACAAATTCGCTGCTCAATCACGCAGCCCTTCAACGCATGCAATACGTGAACTCTCACATCGCGGCATATGATGAAACAAGCTGAATTTGGCTTAAGCAACACAACAACAACAACAACAACAAAATCGAAATTTTGAAAATCCGGGATATCCCGCATTTTGGGGTCCTAAAAATCAAGAAAAACTGGATATTCTGGATTATTCGGGAGGGTTTGCAGGTATGCAGTAACCCTATATTGGAATGCTGTCGTGATCCCTTGATCTTATTACCTGCGGCACGGTACCATCATCACTGCAGCTACTCCTCATCTCGGACGAAAGTCGATCAAGACCGTCCTGATTCTCCTTCATCCTCTGCTCCACGCCGACCTTGCGATTCCTCACACGCTCCCGTCGTACCGTAGCCGCGGCAATCACACGGTCTAACTTGGATATCGTCTGCAATCGAAAGATCGTTTGAAAGCAAAAAATTTATAATCATTTACAATTCATTCATAAACTAGAGGTGCTTAATATTTATAAACCTTTGAACTATACAAATTACCTTGGCCCTCTTGCATAAGGAGCTGAGGTTAAACGCAACTAAGAAAATAGGGCAGCTTGACTTTCAAACGATCAGGATCAAATATTCTACTCTTGCGTTTACTTTTTGTGAGCCTTGTGTATATGCCTACACAGGTCTTGTAACAAATTAACAAATACACTTTCTCATATAATTATGTCTAGTTATTCCATCTATCTGGTACAGAAAAATGAAGGGAAAACAGTTAAGGTTCCATTATCACATGAATGACCTTTGACCTCATTAACTGATTTGATTTCTGTGAATGTGGGATATTTATAGCAACATAAG
>JAVYIG010015794.1:0-34226 GCA_035222895.1 Strongylocentrotus droebachiensis | reverse complement strand
TACCTACTTTTCTTTCTCAGATGTTTTAATTATAATGTTACTCATAATTACATAAAAGAACTTTTCTTTCTTTCTTCATTAGATTGTCTTTTATATTCATCATGTAATTTTTCAAATGGGAACTTATACTTTTTCCTTGCTTGCTCGAAAATCGATATTCAATCCATCACAGCAAATTGCGGAGTACGTTGCTTAAACAATATGTTGTTCCACGTAAAGAAATAAACAAATATTGATGTCATTCGTGGTAGTGTATTCACAATCTTGATGAAGGCGTAGGCCTATAGACAAATATCTAAAAATGGTTTTTTATTATTGTTGATGTGTCCCTTTGTAGGTGCCCCTTTTTTAGGAAATCCAGCAATTCTTGCAATCATAGGCGCCAGAAGTGGGGACAGGGGAACTCGCCCCTCCTCCCAACGAAAAATTGTGTGTGTGTGTGTGGGGGGGGGGGGGGGGGGGGTCAAAAACGAATTTCCACTCCCTCCCCCCCCCCCCCCTAAAAAAAAAAATAGCAGTATTATTGATTACTATTTAGTAACCAAAAAGATCTAGATCTAGAAATCATGAGGGGGAAAAAGTTTGGCGAGTTGTCCGAAAAGGCACCCCACCCTGGACAACTCGCCTGTGGCAAGTTGTCCAGGGTATTGTGGCGGGTTGTCTTGGGGCGGGTTGTCTTTATGGCGAGTTGTCTGGTAATCTCTCAGCACGTATACAGCGCTATAGAGGTCAATACGCATTAGCATTGTCTACTACTATGCTTTACTTGAGTGACCTTGGCTAGGCCCTAGCTTAATTAATTATTCATGTTGTTGCAAAGCATTGAAAAAAATATTAAAAATAAAATGTCTGCCAATGCAATAGTCACTGGAGCCAAAGAGCCTACGACTAAATCATCTTCAATACAATACACCAGTTTACGGTTGTATCAGTGCGCATGCGCAGACAGTTGACCTCGGGTCATTGGCTTTGAAACAAAGCCAATGGACCCGAGGTCAGTGGTATTTCTGCGTAAATTAAGATTGCGCCCATGCAAATGATGATGTGCGCGCACAACGCAGCGCGTAGGCAGTATGTCATCATAATTAGCATGGGCGCAATCTTAATTTACGCATAAATACATGACCTCTAGGCCAATGGCTTTGATTAAAATGGCGCACGTACACAACCGTAAACTGGTGTATTCATTCATACAATCATGCATTATTCTAGACCCTATAGGCTATACTATCCTACATGTACTACTACTAGGCATGCAGCTAGTGCACTAGTAGAATGCTACTAGGCCTACTAGATCGTTCTACATCGACTCTGTCAGTCTTTGTTGACTCAGTTTGAGAAATTGAGTGTGCTAGTACGTAGGCCTACTAATAAAAGTAGGCCTAGATCTATCATCTAGATCAATTACATTACTCAATAGATATTACAACATGGAAATGAATGTATGGGAAAATGCATTGAGTGCATCTAAAGTTAGACCATTAATTGCATAGAGGTCTAGATCTAGAGTCTAGTCTACCGGGTAAATTTTCCGCTGTGCAATTACTTTTATCCCTATCTTGTCAAACATAAAATACAAATAGATCTAGAGCATAATATGAAGTTAAAACCTACCATTTTCAGAGAAATCATCGTAAAAACGTCTCGTCATAATAATCAGCTAGGGCCTAAAGTTAGAGGGCTGGTTTTGTTCACGAAGCGCCCGTCAGGAGAGTACACGATAGAGTACACGATAAAATTCACGATATCGTGAACTTTTATATCGTACACTTTTCACGATAAAGTTCACGATATCGTGAATTTTATCGCCAATTTTTCACGAAGAAATTGACGATATCGTGAATTTCGTGAACTTCGTCGTGAAAAATTGGCGATAAAATTCACGAAATCGTGAACTTTATCGTGAAAAGTTCACGATTTAGTCTTTTCGCGATGTCCCTTCAGGGCCACCATACTTTCCAGCCATAGACAAAATTATATACCCTATCACTGACCAACTTTGCGAAAATTGCCCTCCAAATTCGCCATTTTCAAGAAAATTCCGAAATAACTTCAACTTGCTCTAAAAATAGCGATCTTTATACCTACGTCGTTGAAACTTGGCAAACACATGTATCCATATACGTGACAACTGTCTGCCAAGTTTAGTAAATTTTAATAACGTCAGCGCAAAGTTATCGCCAAAAATGATGAATTTGCTATGCATTACGTAATAGCGCCTTTAATGCGTGCAGTACATTGCGTGCAGATGACAATGGTGTCAAACTGACCGCAATGAAGTGCCCTTTCGAATGATACCAAGTATGGTATATGTTTACACAGAAAATTGTGAGTAAATCGCATTTGAACAAGGGTCACTATACGAATTCTGCCCGATTATAACACTTATCGGCCATGACGTCATTTTTTTCAGACTACTTTTTCGCCCCCTAAACATCCTTTTTTTTCCTTGAAAATTTACAATGACATTCCGAGATGCAATACGCAGGGCACCTCCTGGCCGGATTTCTGAAATTAGTCAAGGGGGGCCATTTAAGACGCCATTTTGTCCTTTAAATCTATTTTACATCACATGTTTCGATAGGATTATCATAGAAAAAAAGAGAGTAGTTTACAATAACGACCATGAAATTTTCTTTCCAATGATACCATATACGGCCCATAAAGAGACATAAAGAGAGAGAGAAAAAAACAATTTAACTCCGGTCATAATACAGATCCTGTACGTTTTCCGCCCATGCATTACACGCATTGTCTATGGGGCAAATCGGGTTCACGCTTTTGACCCCTAGAACGATCTTGATTGAAATGACGAACATGCAACTAATCCCATTTGTTTTTGCACGCAGTGCTTGCGAGCCCTTTCTAGGTTCTTTCCGCTATCCCAATTTCTTTCAAACATCGTAGGCATAGTCACTACCATCCCATCAAGGTCACTATTGAGGCCTTTCTTTCGCCCTACCTGTCTCCAATATCACAGAAGCTAAAGACTTCGTACACATTGCTCTGGATAGTCCGAGAGAAGCTCTTTCGTTCGACACGTAGAAACACGGCGTCATTGCACGCACATCGTTGTGACACGATTGCATTTCTAGTTGCAATGACGACCTTCGTCATTGCCTTGTTTTCGTTCACATTCTGCCCCATTAATATACTTATCCTCCTTATCCTTATCGTCCGGAATCACATTCGTTTTACACGTAGTGCTTGTTATTCCTAGTTAGGTGCTTTCCTCATGTCATTTTCCTTTCAAATTTCATAGGCATAGTCTCTAACATCTCATCAAGGTCACTACATTCTTCGATTCTCGAAATCACTCATGCATAACCGTCCAGGCGCCATTTTGTCCGTTTCTGGTCCATTTTAAGGCCTTTCTTTCTTCCTTCCTATCTCCACTATCCTAGATCCTACAACCTTCTAACAAATTCCTCTAGATAGTCTAAGCGATGTTCTTTCATCTGCGACGTATAATCTGACCTTCAAAATGCCATCTTCGTACTCAAAATTCAAATCTGAAACCGACTCCATCAAAAATCTCTCAAATTTGTGAAAATTTGACCCCTAAATAATCTAAAACTGCCATAACTTTCTCATATAAATTCCGTTTTGTATTTAAATCTCACAGAATCTTTATCTCATAATTGCACATAGCCATGCCAAATTCCACGCTCCAATGGCTTTGCAAAACATAAATAGCGCCCTCTAAAGTTCTGGGAATTGGCTTTCTCTCTGTGGCCGTATCTCCATAATGGCTTGGCAAACCCGTACCCTTTTTTGGATTTAGATACTTGAAGATATGCCCTTTCCAGCCATATACAAAATTATATACCCTATCACTGACCAAATTTTAGAAAATTGCCCTCCAAATTCGCCATTTTCAAGAAAATTGAGAAATGACTTCAACTTGCTCTAAACCGGCAATCTTTATACCTACATCAATGAAACTTGGCAGACACATGTCTCCATATACGTGACAACTGTCTGCTAAGTTTAGTAAAATTCGAATATGTCAGCGCAAAGTTATCGCCAAAAATGATGAATTTACTATGCTTTACGTAATAGCGCGTTTGATGCGTGCATTACGTTTTGCGCAGATGAGAATGGTTTCAAACTGACCGCACTGAAGTGCCCTTTCGAATGATACCAAGTATGGTATATGTTCACGCAGAAAATTGTGAGTAAATCGCATTTGAACAAGGGTCACTATACGAATTCCGCCGAGTTTCCGCCCTATTATAACACGTTTCGGCCATGACGTCATTTTTTAAGACTGTAATATTCGGTTGTGTTAGTATGGGCGGCCGTTCGTGCCAAAGCACGCGTCGCAACATGTTCATCATGCACCAAGTCCTATTGGTTTTGCACGCAGTGCTTGCGAGCCCTTTCTAGATCCCTTCCTCTACTCCAATTCCCTTCAAAATTTGTAGGCGTAGTCTCTAGCATTCCTTCAAGGTCACTAAATTCTTCGTTCTCCGGAAACCCTCATGCGTGACCGTCCAGGTACCATTTTTTCCGTTTCGGGCCGTTTTGGTGACCTTTCTTTCGCCCTAACTATCTCCACTATCACAGAAGCTACAGACTTCTTACATATTGCTCTGGATAGTCCGAGAGTAGCTCATTCGTTTGACACGTAGAAACATGGCGTCATTGCACGCACATCGTTGTGACACGATTGCATTTCTAGTTGCAATGACGACCCTTCGTCATTGCCTTGTTTTCGTTCACATTCTGCCCCATTAATATTTTCCTTTTCCTTTTCCTTTTCCTTTTCGTCCTGAAATCCCATTCGTTTTGCACGTAGTGCTTGTTATTCCTAGTTAGGTGCTTTCCTCATGTCCTTTTCCTTTCAAATTTCATGGGCATAGTCTCTAACATCTCATCAAGGTCACTACATTCTTCGATTTTCGAAATTACTCATGCATAACCGTCCAGGCGCCATTTTGTCCGTTTCTGGTCCATTTTAAGGCCTTTCTATCTTCCTTCCTATCTCCACTATCCTAGATCCTACAAACTTCTAACAAATTCACCTAGATAGTCCAAGAGATGTTCTTTCATCTGCGACGTATAACCTGACCTTCAAAATGCCATCTTCATACTCAAAATTCAAATCTGAAACCGTCTCTGTCAACAATTTCTTAAATTCCTGAAAAATTGACCCCTAAATAATCTAAAACTGCCATAACTTTCTCATATAAATTCCGTTTTGTATTTAAATCACACAGTATCTTTATCTCATAATTGCACATAGCCATGGCAAATTTCACGCTCCAATGCCTTTGCAAAACATAAATAGCGCCCTCTAAAGTTCTGGGAATTGGCTGTCTTTCTGTGGCCGTATCTCCATTATGGCTTGGCAAACCCGTACCCTTTTTTGGATTTAGATACTTGAAGATATGCCCTTTCCAGCCATATACAAAATTATATACCCTATCACTGACCAAATTTGAGAAAATTGCCCTCCAAATTCGCCATTTTCAAGAAAATTGAGAAATAACTTCAACTTGCTCTAAAATGGCGATCGTTATACCTACATCAATGAAACTTTGCAGACATATGTATCCATATAGGTGACAACTGTTTACCAAGTTTGGTAAAATTCGAATATGTCAGCGCAAAGTTATCGCCAAAAATGATGAATTTACTATGGATTACGTAATAGCGCGTTCAATGCGCGCAATACATTGCGCGAAGTTAACAATGGTGTCAAACTGACCGCAATGAAGTGCCCTTTCGGATGATACCAAGTATTATATATGTTCACACAGAAAATTGTGAGTAAATCGCATTTGAACAAAGATCACTACACGAATTCCGCCGAGTTTCCGCCCGAACCTAACACGTTTCGGCTAAGACGTCATTTTTTCAGACTGCTTTTCGCCCCTTAAACGTCCTTTTTTTTCCTTGAAATTTTGCAGTGACATGCCGAGTTCCAATACGCAGGGCACCTCCTGGCCGGATTTTTGAAATTGGTCAAGGGGGCCATTTAAGACGCCATTTTGTCCTATACATCTATTTTACATCACGTGTTTCGATAGGATTATCATAGAAAAAAAGAGAGTGGTTTACAATAACAACCATGAAATTCTCTTTCTAATGATGCCAAATACGGCCCATAAAGAGACGTAAAGAGAGAGAGAAAAAACAATTTAACTCCGGCCATAATACAGATCCTGCACGTTTTCCGCCCATTCATTACACGCATTGTCTATGGGGCATATCGGGTTCACGCTTTTGGCCCCCACAACGAACTTGATTGCAATGTCAAACATGCACCAAATCCCATTGGTTTGTGCACGCAGTGCTTGCGAGCCCTTTCTAGGTTCTTTCCCCTATCCCAATTTCTTTCAAACTTCGTAGGCATAATCACTACCATCCCATCAAGGTCACTGTTGAGGCCTTTCTTTCGCCCTATCTATCTCCAATATCACAGAAGCTACAGACTTCGTGCAAATTGCTCTGGATAGTCCGAGAGAAGCTCTTTCGTTTGACACGTAGAAACACGGCGTCATTGCACGCACATCGTTCTGAAACGATTGCATTTCTAGTATTTTCCTCCTTATATTCCTCGTCAGAAAATCGCATTCGTTTTGCACATGATGCTTGTTATTCCTAGTTAGGTGCTTTCCTCATGTCCTTTTCCTTTCAAATTTCGTAGGCATCATCTCTAGCATCTCATCAAGGTCACCTACTTTTTCGATTTTCGAAATCACTCATGCATGACCGTCCAGGCGCCATTTTGTCCGTTTCTGGTCCATTTTAAGGCCTTTCTTTCTTCCTTCCTATCTCCACTATCACAGATCCTACAAACTTCTAACAAATTCCTCTAGATAGTCTGAGAGATGTTCTTTTATCTGCGACGTATGACTTGACCTTCAAAATGCCATCTTCATACTCGTAATTCAAATCTAAAACCGACTCCGTCAAAAATCTCTCAAGTTCTTGAAAAATGGACCCCTAAATAATCTAAAACTGCCATAACTTTCTCATATAAATTCCGTTTTGTATTTAAATCTCACAGTATCTTTATCTCATAATTGCACATAGCCATGCCAAATTTCACGCTCCAATGGCTTTGCACAACATACATAGCGCCCTCTAAAGTTCTGGGAATTGGCTTTCTGTCTGTGGCCGTATCTCCATAATGGCTTGGCAAACCCGTACCCTTTTTTGGATTTAGATACTTGAAGATATGCCCTTTCCAGCCATATACAAAATTATATACCCTATCACTGACCAAATTTGAGAAAATTGCCCTCCAAATAAGCCATTTTCAAGAAAATTGAGAAATAACTTCAACTTGCTCTAAAATGGCGATCGTTATACCTACATCAATGAAACTTTGCAGACATATGTATCCATATACGTGACAACTGTTTACCAAGTTTGGTAAAATTCAAATATGTCAGCGCAAAGTTATCGCCAAAAATGATGAATTTACTGTGGATTACGTAATAGCGCGTTCAATGCGCGCAATACATTGCGCGCAGTTAACAATGGTGTCAAACTGACCGCAATGAAGTGCCCTTTAGAATGATACCAAGTATAGTATATGTTCACACAGAAAATTGTGAGTAAATCGCATTTGAACAAAGGTCACTACACGAATTCCGCCGAGTTTCCGCCCGAATCTAACACGTATCGGCTAGGACGTCATTTTTTCAGACTGCTTTTCGCCCCTTAAACGTCCTTTTTTTTCCTTGAAAATTTGCAGTGACATGCCGAGTTCCAATACGCAGGGCACCTCTTGGCTGGATTTTTGAAATTGGTCAAGGGGGCCATTTAAGACGCCATTTTGTCCTATACATCTATTTTACATCACGTGTTTCGATAGGATTATCATAGAAAAAAAGAGAGTGGTTTACAATAACAACCATGAAATTCTCTTTCTAATGATACCAAATACGGCCCATAAAGAGACGTAAAGAGAGACAGAAAAAACAATTTAACTCCGGCCATAATACAGATCCTGCACGTTTTCCGCCCATTCATTACACGCATTGTCTATGGGGCATATCGGGTTCACGCTTTTGGCCCCCAGAACGAACTTGATTGCAATGTCAAACATGCACCAAATCCCATTGGTTTGTGCACGCAGTGCTTCTTAGCCCTTTCTAGGTTCTTTCCCCTATCCCAATTTCTTTCAAACTTCGTAGGCATAGTACCATCCCATCAGGGTCACTGTTGATGCCTTTCTTTCGCCCTACCTATCTCCAATATCACAGAAGCTACAGACTTCGTGCAAATTGCACTGGATAGTCCGAGAGAAGCTCTTTCATTTGACACGTAGAAACACGGCGTCATTGCACGCACATCGTTCTGACACGATTGCATTTCTAGTATTTGCAATGACGAACCTTCGTCATTGCCTTGTTTTCGTTCACATTCTTCTTATTAATATTCTTACTTCTTCTTCCTCCTCTTCTTCTTGTCGTCCGGAATCCCATTCGTTTTGCACGTAGTGTTTGTTATTCCTAGTTAGGTGCTTTTCTCATGTCCTTTTCATTTCAAATTTCATAGGCATAGTCTCCAACAACTCATCAAGGTCACTACATTCTTCGATTTTCGAAATCACTCATGCATAACCGTCCAGGCGCCATTTTGTCAGTTTCTGGTCCATTTTAAGGCCCTTCTATCTTCCTTCCTATCTCCACTTTCCTAGACCCTACAAACTTCTAACAAATTCCTCTAGATAGTCTAAGAGATGTTCTTTCATCTACGACGTATAACTTGACCTTCAAAATGCCATCTTCGTACTCAAAATTGAAATCTGAAACCGACTCCGTCAAAAATCTCTCAAGTTCTTGAAAAATTGACCCCTAAATAATCTAAAACTGCCATAACTTTCTCATATAAATTCCGTTTTGTATTTAAATCTCACAGTATCTTTATCTTATAATTGCACATAGCCATGCTAAATTTCACGCTCCAATGGGCTTGCACAACATAAATAGCGCCCTCTAAAGTTCTGGGAATTGGCTTTCTCTCTGTTGCCGTATCTCCATAATGGCTTAGCAAACCCGTACCCTTTTTTGGATTTAGATACTTGAAGATATGCCCTTTCCAGCCATATACAAAATTATATACCCTATCACTGACCAACTTTGCGAAAATTGCCCTCCAAATTCGCCATTTTCAAGAAAATTCCGAAATAACTTCAACTTGCTCTAAAAAGGCGATCTTTATACCTACGCCGTTGAAACTTGGCAGACACATGTATCCATATACGTGACAACTGTCTGCCAAGTTTGGTAAATTTTAATAACGTCAGCGCAAAGTTATCGCCAAAAATGATGAATTTGCTATGCATTACGTAATAGCGCCTTTAATGCGTGCAGTACATTGCGTGCAGATGACAATGGTGTCAAACTGACCGCAATGAAGTGCCCTTTCGAATGATACCAAGTATGGTATATGTTCACACAGAAAATTTTGTGTAAATCACATTTGAATAAGGGTCACTATACGATTTCCGCCGAGTTTCCGCCCAATATTATAACACGTATCGGCTAAGACGTCATTTCTCAGACTTTTTTTCGCCCCCTAAACATCCTTTTTTTTCCTTGAAATTTTGCAGTGACATTTAGAGTTCCAGTACGCAGGGAACCTCGTGGCCGAATTTTTGAAATTGGTCAAGGGGGCCATTAAAGACGCCATTTTGTACTATAAATCTATTTTACATCACGTGTTTCGATAGGATTATCATAGAAAAAGAGAGAGTGGTTTACAATAACAACCATGAAATTTTCTTTCTAATGATACCAAATACGGCCTATAAAGAGACATAAAGAGAGAGAGAAAAAACAATTTAACTCCGGTCGTAATACAGATCCTGTACGTTTTCCGCCCATGCATTACACGGATTGTCTATTGGGCATATCGGGTTCATGCTGTTGGCCCCCAGAACGATCTATATTGCAATGAGGAACATGCACCAAATCCCAATGGTTTTTGCACGCAGTGCTTGCGAGCCCTTTCTACGTTCTTTCCCCTATCCCAATTTCTTTCAAACTTCGTAGGCATAGTCAATACCATCCCATCAAGGTCACTGTTGAGGCCTTTCTTTCGCCCTACCTATCTCCAATATCACAGAAGCTATAGACTTCGTACAAATTGCTCTGGATAGTCCGAGAGAAGCTCATTCGTTTGACACGTAGAAACATGGCGTCATTGCACGCACATCGTTGTGACACGATTGCATTTCTAGTCTTCCTCTTCTTGTCGTCCGGAATCCCATTCGCTTTGCACGTAGTGCTTGTTATTCCTATCCAGGTCCTTTCCTCAAGTCCTTTTCCTTTCAAATTTCGTAGGCATCATCTCTAGCATCTCATCAAGGTCACCTACTTTTTCGATTTTCGAAATCACTCATGCATGACCGTCCAGGCGCCATTTTGTCCGTTTCTGGTCCATTTTAAGGCCTTTATATCTTCCTTCCTATCTCCACTATCCTAGATCCTACAAACTTCTAACAAATTCCTCTAGATAGTCTGAGAGATGTTCTTTCATCTGCGACACATGACTTGACCTTCAAAATGCCATCTTCATACTCGAAATTCAAATCTAAAACCGACTCCGTCAAAAATCTCTCAAGTTCTTGAAAAATGGACCCCTAAATAATCTAAAACTGCCATAACTTTCTCATATAAATTCCGTTTTGTATTTAAATCTCACAGTATCTTTATCTTATAATTGCTTATAGCCATGCCAAATGTCACGCTCCAATGGCTTTGCACAACATAAATAGCGCCCTCTAAAGTTCTAGGAATTGGCTTTCTCTCTGTGGCCGTATCTCCATAATGGCTTGGCAAACCCGTACCCTTTTTTGGATTTAGATACTTGAAGTTATGCCCTTTCCAGCTATATTCAAAATTATATACCCTATCACTGACCAAATTTGAGAAAATTGCCCTCCAAATTCGCCATTTTCAAGAAAATTGAGAAATAACTTCAACTTGCTCTAAAATGGCGATCTTTATACCTACATCAATGAAACTTGGCAGACACATGTATCCATATACGCGACAACTGTCTGCTAAGTTTAGTAAATTGTAATGCCCTCTTCGCTAAGTTATCGCCAAAAATGATGAATTTACTATGCTTTACGTAATAGCGCGTTTGATGCGTGCAGTACGTTTTTGCGCAGATGACAATGGTGTCAAACTGAACGCACTGAAGTGCCCTTTCGATTGATACCTACTATGGTATATGTTAACGCAGAAATTTTTGAGTAAATCGCATTTGAACAAGGGTCACTATACGTATTCCGCCAAGTTTCCGCCCTATTATAACATGTTTCGGCCATGACGTCATTTTTTTGTGTTAGTATGGGCGGCCGTTCGTGCCAAAGCACGCGTCGTAACATGTTCATCATGCACCAAGTCCTATTGGTTTTGCACGCAGTGCTTGCGAGCCCTTTCTAGATCCCTTCCTCTACTCCAATTCCCTTCAAAATGTGTAGGCGTAGTCTCTAGCATTCCTTCAAGGTCACTAAATTCTTCGTTCTCCGGAAACCTTCATGCGTGACCGTCCAGGCACCATTTTTTCCGTTTCGGGCCGTTTTGGTGACCTTTCTTTCGCCCTAACTATCTCCACTATCACAGAAGCTACATAGTTCTTACATATTGCTCTGGATATTCCGATAGTAGCTCCTTCGTTTGACACGTAGGAACATGGCGTCATTGCACGCACATCGTTGTGACACGATTGCATTTCTAGTATTTTCCTCCTTATATTCCTCGTCAGAAAATCGCATTCGTTTTGCACATGATGCTTGTTATTCCTAGTTAGGTGCTTTCCTCATGTCCTTTTCCTTTCAAATTTCGTAGGCATCATCTCTAGCATCTCATCAAGGTCACCTACTTTTTCGATTTTCGAAATCACTCATGCATGACCGTCCAGGCGCCATTTTGTCCGTTTCTGGTCCATTTTAAGGCCTTTCTTTCTTTCTTCCTATCTCCACTATCACAGATCCTACAAACTTCTAACAAATTCCTCTAGATAGTCTGAGAGATGTTCTTTCATCTGCGACAGATGACTTGACCTTCAAAATGCCATCTTCATACTCAAAATTCAAATCTAAAACCGACTCCGTCAAAAATCTCTCAAGTTCTTGAAAAATGGACCCCTAAATAATCTAAAACTGCCATAACTTTCTCATATAAATTCTGTTTTGTATTTAAATCTCACAGTATCTTTATCTCATAATTGCACATAGCCATGCCAAATTTCACGCTCCAATGGCTTTGCACAACATAAATAGCGCCCTCTAAAGTTCTGGGAATTGGCTTTCTGTCTGTGGCCGTATCTCCATAATGGCTTGGCAAACCCGTACCCTTTTTTGGATTTAGATACTTGAAGATATGCCCTTTCCAGCCATATACAAAATTATATACCCTATCACTGACCAAATTTGAGAAAATTGCCCTCCAAATTCGCCATTTTCAAGAAAATTGAGAAATAACTTCAACTTGCTCTAAAATGACGATCGTTATACCTAACTCAATGAAACTTTGCAGCCATATGTATCCATATACGTGACAACTGTTTACCAAGTTTGGTAAAATTCGAATATGTCAGCGCAAAGTTATCGCCAAAAATGATGAATTTACTATGGATTACGTAATAGCGCGTTCAATGCGCGCAATACATTGCGCGCAGTTAACAATGGTGTCAAACTGACCGCAATGAAGAGCCCTTTCGGATGATACCAAGTATTATATATGTTCACACAGAAAATTGTGAGTAAATCGCATTTGAACAAAGATCACTACACGAATTCCGCCGAGTTTCCGCCCGAACCTAACACGTTTCGGCTATGACGTCATTTTTTCAGACTGCTTTTCGCCCCTTAAACGTCCTTTTTTTTCCTTGAAAATTTGCAGTGACATGCCGAGTTCCAATACGCAGGGCACCTCTTGGCCGGATTTTTAAAATTGGTCAAGGGGGCCATTTAAGACGCCATTTTGTCCTATACATCTATTTTACATCACGTGTTTCGATAGGATTATCATAGAAAAAGAGAGAGTTGTTTACAATAACAACCATGAAATTCTCTTTCTAATGATACCAAATACGGCCCATAATGAGAGATAAAGAGAGGGAGAAAAAACAATTTAACTCCAGTCATAATACGGATTCTGTACGTTTTCCGCCCATGCATTACACGCATTGTCTATGGGGCATATCGGGTTCACGCTTTTGGCCCCCACAACGAACTTGATTGCAATGTCAAACATGCACCAAATCCCATTGGTTTGTGCACGCAGTGCTTGCGAGCCCTTTCTAGGTTCTTTCCCCTATCCCAATTTCTTTCAAACTTCGTAGGCATAGTACCATCCCATCAAGGTCACTGTTGATGCCTTTCTTTCGCCCTACCTATCTCCAATATCACAGAAGCTACAGACTTCGTGCAAATTGCTCTGGATAGTCCGAGAGAAGCTCTTTCGTTTGACACGTAGAAACACGGCGTCATTGCACGCACATCGTTGTGACACGATTGCATTTCTAGTCTTACTTCTTCTTATCGTCCGAAATCCCATTCGTTTTGCACGTAGTGCTTGTTATTCCTGGTTAGGTGCTTTTCTCATGTCCTTTTCCTTTCAAACTTCGTAGGCATAGTCTCTAACATCTCATCAAGGTCACTACTTTCTTCGATTTTCGAAATCACTCATGCATAACCTTCCAGGTGCCATTTTATCCGTTTCTGGTCCATTTTAAGGCCTTTCTTTCTTCCTTCCTATCTCCACTATCCTAGATCCTACAAACTTCTAACAAACTCCTCTAGATAGTCTAAGAGATGTTCTTTCATCTGCGACGTATAATCTGACCTTCAAAATGCCATCTTCGTACTCAAAATTTAAATCTGAAACCGACTCCGTCAAAAATCTCTCAAATTCTTGAAAAGTTGACCCCTAAATAATCTAAAACTGCTATAACTTTCTCATATAAATTCCGTTTTGTATTTAAATCTCACAGTATCTTTATGTCATGATTGCACATAGCCATGCAAAATTTCACGCTCCAATAACTTTGCAAAACATAAATTCTAAGTTCTGGGAATTGGCTTTCTTTCTGTGGCCGTATCTCCATTATGACTTGGCAGACCCGTACCCTTTTTTAGATTTAGATACTTGAAGTTATGCCCTTTCCAGCCATATTCAAAATTATATACCCTATCACTGACCAAATTTGAGAAAATTGCCCTCCAAATTCGCCATTTTCAAGAAAATTTAGAAATAACTTCAACTTGCTCTAAAATGGCGATCTTTATACCTACATCAATGAAACTTGGCAGACACATGTATCCATATACGTGACAACTGTCTGCTAAGTTTAGTAAATTGTAATGCCCTCTTCGCAAAGTTATCGCCAAAAATGATGAATTTACTATGCTTTACGTAATGGCGCGTTTGATGCGTGCAGTACGTTTTGCGCAGATGACAATGGTGTCAAACTGACCGCACTGAAGTGCCCTTTCGAATGATACCAAGTATGGTATATGTTCACGCAGAAAATTGTGAGTAAATCGCATTTGAACAAGGGTCACTATACGAATTCCGCCGAGTTTCCGCCCTATTATAACACGTTTCGGCCATGACGTCATTTTTTGGTGTTAGTATGGGCGGCCGTTCGTGCCAAAGCACGCGTCGTAACATGTTCATCATGCACCAAGTCCTATTGGTTTTGCACGCAGTGCTTGCGAGCCCTTTCTAGATCCCTTCCTCTACTCCAATTCCCTTCAAAATTTGTAGGCGTAGTCTCTAGCATTCCTTCAAGGTTACTAAATTCTTAGTTCTCCGGAAACCCTCATGCGTGACCGTCCAGGCACCATTTTTTCCGTTTCGGGCCGTTTTGGTGACCTTTCTTTCGCCCTAACTATCTCCACTATCACAGAAGCTACATACTTCTTACATATTGCTCTGGATAGTCCGAGAGTAGCTCCTTCGTTTGACACGTAGAAACATGGCGTCATTGCACGCACATCGTTGTGACACGATTGCATTTCTAGTTCGTTTCTGTTCTCATTCGTTTACTTAGCACCGCAATTGCGGGGTTAGCAGGAGTTAGCACCACAATTGCGGAGTTAGCCCTGCTATTTTGCAGGGTTAGTTAACCCCGCACTATAGGTGGGGTTAGCCAACTTTAGCCCACTTTGGTAAAAACCAGTCTGAACAGAAAGTGGAATAGGCCTAACCCCGTACTATAGGTGGGGCTAAGACCCCCCCTTAACCCCACCTATAGTACGGGGTTAAGCAAAATATTGCCAGTGTGAAAAGAGTATCAGTACAACAGAAACGATCAATATGGTGAATGAGTGGGGGTGTATAATCCTTGTAAGCATTGCAATAAAAATAGAGTATCGATGGAGATTACAGCATGTCCACACATAATTTTTTTTTGTATCCCGAAACTCTATAACGAAACGTCGTATAAAGAATCATCGTATATTACAGGGCGTCCACACACAAGAAACGTCGTATAAAGAATCGTCGTATAAATTCCGGGGCGTCCACACACACGAGAAAGTTTTCGCGAAACTCCATAACTTACCTTAATAGAAGCAGAAAAATAAGATAAAACCAATCAACAACTTTGAAAATCCCTAGACATATTGGCAACTCACTCAAGAGTCTGTGACGTCATGTCTTCACTATCCATGATTTTCTTTAATATAGAATTTTTTTTTCCAGTTAAATCATGAAAAACGTGAATTTTGATAAACAATTTTATATAAAATTCAATGATTATGAATATACAATATTCAGAAAATAGTATCAAATCTTCAAAGTTCATAAGAGATTTTGTGAAAGGCCATGCACGCAATATGATACAAATCATATAACCTGGGCAAAAGTATGGGGAAATCGGGGGGATAAAAAGGGAAATTAATGGGATTAAACTATATAAAGCAATTGATAAATAGTGAGGACATGACGTCACAAACTGATAACCAAATTGGCAATTTGTGTAGTGATTTCCATTGTTCCATAATTTGACATTCTTTTTCAAAAATTCATAACTTTCTTATTAGTTATCCGATTTTGCTCAAACTTGTTTTGATCGGTTTGTCTGATTTGTCTGCTTCTATTGAAATTAAGTAATTTTTGGAGTTGATTTGTACTTAAAAGAGAACAAAAAAGCCCTTAGATTGGGCATTACATCTCATTCAGCAGTAGTAGAACACGCGCTTAATACTGGACACAACATTTAATGGGATGATGCCCACATTATTGAGTTTGAAGCGCACTTCTGGTCAAGAATGGTTGTTTGTTTGTTCGTTTTTATTTCCGTATACAATCATCAGAACATACAAATACATACATAACAGAAAAGTACGGCGGATAGCCATTTCAGGCGTATTAACAATGTACGCTGCTCTTCCATGGGGTCCGGATAAAAAGATATTACATAAAAATCAAATATGTTATACAATCATGGGGATGTTAGAATTGAAAGTAAATGCAATACAAACATTTACCTAAACAAAACAAGCGATATAACTGAACATGTATAATATAGTTTCGAGTCTTATACATTCAATTTACTTTTAAGAATACATATTCTGTATTTCATAAGGGATACAGAACCGCACGAACCCTGAACAAATAAAGTAAAAGGAAAGAGGGGGAACAGATTCTTGAGCACATTTCTAAGATAATGTGAAATAATTTTTCAGATTAGATTTGAAATTTTGAATGGTGCAAGCACTACGGGTATTAGCTGGTAATTTGTTGTACAATGAAGCTCCTCTGTAATAAAATTTTCTTTTACAATTATTGTTTCTCGGTCTAGGTAGGCTTAGATTACTTGCGTAGCGGAGAAAGTACCTGTCTGCTTTAATTGGTATGGCCGCTGGGACGTTTTGATATATTCAGGAATAAGATTATTTAAAATTTAGTACATCATAATATACATAAGCTCTTCTTGGTGGACACTTAGTGTCTTCCATTTTAAGACTTCATGGATATGAGAAATGGAAATATGAGAGTATGGATTGATTTTCAATATAATTCTTCCTGCTCTGTTCTGAATTTTTTGCAACGTATCTAAATATTTGTTGTTGGGTGGGGGGGGGGGGGGGGCAGACTGCCAGACTATATCGGTGTAATCAAAATTAGGAAGAATAATGGAGAAATTAAAAAAAATAAAAAAATACTGTAGATTCATTTACAAAATATCTCAGTCTACCAAGAAAACCTATCATTTTTCCAATTTTTAGAGCACATTTCTTTAATTAAAAAATTCCAATTAATAAGCTCTTTATCAATTAAAATACCAAGGTATTGAACTGTTTCTACATTCTTAGAATTCATAAATCTAAAACACCGTGCCTTGCTAGCATTTGTCTCGTTCCAAATGACATGCATACAAAATTAGCACAATTTATTTTCAACTTATTTATATTCATCCATTGAATCACTTTGGTAAGTTCGGCATTCAAACTTGTTTCAACACCTTTTGGATCTTTATCAGAGAAATATATTTCAGTATCATCTGCATAAATATGAAATGCACATTTGTCAAATACAGAAGCTAAGTCATTAAGAAATACTACAGAGAGAATTGACCCAATCAAACTCCCCTGGGGCACTCGGTTATTAATAGAATATTCAACCAAAAATATATCATTGAAAAAAGTATTGATTTTTCTTTTCGACAAATAACTTGAAAACCAATCCTAAGATTTTCGAACTATATCAAGCCGAGCCAGTTTAGATCAAAGTAGCTCGTGATTGACCATGTCAAAGGCTTTTTGTAACTCAATGAATACCGCCCTATAGTAATGCCCATTATCCATGGCTTGGAGCCAGTCGTCAGTTCAACAATGCCGTTGTGGTTGAGTGCTTAGCTCTAAATCCTGATTGCTCTGGTACTAACATTTTATTGACTTTGATGAAATTAAGTAGCTGAATTTGGACGATTTTTTCTCGAGGATTTGAGAAATACGAGGAAGACGAGAAATTTGTCTATAGTTATCAGGATTTGATTTGCCTCCTTTTGTATGCAGAGGGATTATCTTAGCTATCTTCCACGATGTTTGCATTTTTCCATCTAGAATTGACTTACTAATTAAATATGCTGTAGATTCGATCAATTCGATCAATTGGGCAAACAGAATTTCCGTTTCGGTTTAATAAAATTTGGAGTGGACTATTAGGCTATTATTATTATTATTATTATTAATTTGTTTGCACATGTTTTCAAGATAAATAATAATAATAATAATAATGGTGGCTTCTTATATAGCGCACATTTCCGTCACATTGTGACGCTCCTGGCGCTGCCCCGATTATTACCCTGTGGATATACCATCAATACCAACAGACTTCTTATTTTTTAACTTCAGAATTGTCTTTAAAACATCATCTTGGTTTATGTAAGTAAAATGAGCAAAATTACAGGATTAGAAGTATTAAAGCCTGCCTGCACTAGTTTGGCCAAGAGGGATCACACCTCCCAGCGTGGTCACTGACAGGTGGTTATCTCATCAACTCAGCTCTCAATTAGCAAAAGAAAAAGAGGACCGCGGGGGACCAACGGGCACCGCTTACGCATTGTTTTCTAATGTACACTGTTGGTCATAATGGTGGAATAATTTGTTTTACCCCAATTTATGGAATGATTTTGACAATGATTTATTCCTAATAGGTTTAGATAATAGGATACATTCTTAGATTTTATTGAATAATAATTTGCAAGTGTTTGTTTTGCGTGACTGCTAAAGCATGTGTGTGCTATTATGCTAATCAACTAGGGGACCTACGTCGTTAAGTCATAACTGACAGTATTGAGGATTAATGCCTAAAAAAAAGAACTAATATAGCTGATCGACACGGTTTTTATTCTGAGGCCTCACAGTAACGACGCCATTGCTAAGCCACTGAATCATGACTGTACACAGCGGGGGCTAGGGTACGTCGCCGCCCCCAAATACAAAAAAAATATAAAGAAATGCAAAGAATGCTATCATGATTTCTCTGGGTGACCTCTGATTTATCCTCATGATAATTTAATAATAATAATAATAATAAAAACGTTACTTATAAAGCGCTTACCACCGAAGTCTCTAAGCGCTATACACACAAAATAGACTGATATACAATTACATCTTATACAAAACTAAAAATGCAAATAAACCTACAAATGACAATACATATGGAATACACATCAAAGTGAACAGAGTTAATTAATCATCGAACGCAATTTTGAATAAATGTGTCTTGAGACTAGTTTTGAATAGGTTAACGGTTTGACAGTTTTTTACATTTAAAGGTAATCTGTTCCAAAGTTCAGCAGAAGCTTTGCGAAAGGAGCGATTACCATAAGAGAGAGTTGACACAGAAGTAGATACGAGGTTTAATTGTGAAGATGACCGTAAATTGCGTGAGGGTTTGTATTCCTCGATTAATTCTTGCAGATAAATTGGTGCCAATTCATGAATGAATTTGATAAAATTGCAATACATCCAGGTACATTAGTAGACTAATCAAAAATGGCAGGACTTTCATGATACATTTCGGGCGTTGCCATTCCAATAATAATTCAGACATGTCATTATACACTTTGACAGGAATATTCGCGCATGAGATATGAACCGAATCATTACATGAATAACAAAGAAGTGTTTTTACTGCATTGATGTATTTAGAAGAAAAAAACATGATTATGATCCCACGCATGAAGAACAATAAAGTAGAGTTTCGACCTTTATGTCTAGACGTTGCATAACGCATTTTGTATTGGTATTATTGTCTCTACTCCTTTCGCAAAATACCCCTTGGGCAGTAAAAACAGCATTAATTTATTCCAGGAATTTGAACAAACAGAACGACTAGTGATAAGCCAATATAGTGGGGTATGGTATGTAATCCCGTAGGATTTTTTTGCCAAAATTGATGCAAGGATCATTTATCAGGATAGGCCGGTTTAATAACCCTGAGTGCACTGCAAAGGGGGCTGGGCGGGGGAACTGGAAAAAGTTAGTTCTTGTCCAATCATGCCAAACAACCGTCTCATTACATAACCATGAGTGATTGTCAATTTCTGATTCGAATTTCTATGTATTCGATACAAGGCAGTCGCCACTCCAGATGTGATTTTTATGAAAGCTGTAAGGTTCGAAACATAGGATGCCATTCGCCTGAAAATTCCTATGGTCGATTGTATACTTCAACTTAAAGATGAAGTTGAGTTCTGGTCATGCGATTGCATTGTGAAAGAAACGGTGTGGAATCGACCAGAAAAAGTTGATCATCTAGCATATAAAAATGTGTGTGTATTGCAAGGTTCTGGAATAATCAAAATGATAAGAAATATGGCCAAGTCTTGGTAAAGTTACAAACACTGTACACAGAAAGATGTATATGGGACTACACGAACACGTGCCGTAAAAATCCTACCCCGGAGTTTTACGATGTTACATGACATATTTAGAATATGAAGGCATTTGAAGAGCCATGCTTTTTAGGGAATTTTTCTTATCAGATGTTCTTCCACACTTGCATAATAAGAATGATAACGCTCACAAATTATTTGTCACCTCTTCCCAGAACTCAACCTTCTCTTTAAGTAGAACAATGTACAATATGATTGCTGGAAAGACGGGCACAACTCAAGCATTATTAAATTTGTATTAGACTTAGACAATCTACTCCTAAATTTTGCAGTAATGACACTTTAATGTATCCTGAAAAAGAACACCCAATTTCCTGGAATTTGAAGGATGAATTGCTATGACGTTTGAATATATATATATATATATATAAAGTATACAAATTAAGGCATTATTCCTCATTACCAGGTCCCTCCGAGAGGACCTAAAGCCGTCGGCCGTCTGGTTACTTACTTACATGTACAAGCATTTTGTGCTTTCCTATGCTACGGTTACAAAGGTTCGTACGAACGATAATTTCGTACGAATTTCCCTTTTTTTCAATTGTCTTCCCGAATTTTCATTGTCTGAAAATCGTTCGTACGGAGTTCGTAGCAGTTCGTAATGGCATTTGTGACCGGCTCGGTCACAAATGCCATTACGAACTGCTACGAACGCCGTACGAGCGATTTTCAGACAATGGAAATTCGGGAAGACAATGTAGTGGGGGCTGTTAGGGCTAAATAGGGGTTGTTTGGTACAAATTCTTCTAAAAGCACCAAATTGGGCCCAGAGGTAGATTATACCATACTTTTACGATTTCTGCCGGACGCCAAGAAGGGCGCCCTCTGCGTATGCCATATTGGACAAATCCAAAATGGCCGCCATCTGAGTTAAAGGTCAAGCGTAGTTGCAAAAGGAAAAGCGCTTGTATGATAATAGTTTATATATTTATATGGTTTTTGGGGTCAGAGAATCTGATTGTTATGTTCTTTCATTGATTTGAGGTCTCCTTGGGGCTGTCATACTGGTCATATCGGTCAAATCCAAAATGGCCGCCATCTGAGTTACAGGTCAAGTGTATTTATGAAAGGAAATGGGCTAGCATGATAAAAGTTTATTTATTTATGGAGGTTTTCGGAGTCAGAGAAACTGATTATGATGTTCTTTCATCGATTTGAGTTCTACTTGGTGCTGCCATACTGATCATATTGGTCAAATCCAAAATGACCGCCATCTGATAGTTATACAGCTCATGTGTAGTTTCGAAAGGAAATGGGCTAGAATGATAACAGTTTATATATTTATGGGGGTTTTCGGGGTCAGAGAATCTGATTAAAATGTTCTTTCATCGAGTTGAGGTCTCCTTGGGGCTGCCATATTGGTCATATTGGTCAAATTCAAAATGGTCGCCATCTGATAGTTACAGGTTATGTGTAGTTTCGAAAGAAAATGGGCTGGTATGATAAAAGTTTATATATTTATGGGGGTTTTCTGGGTCAGAGAAACTGATTATGATGTTCTTTCATCGATTTGAGGTCTCCTTTGGGCTGCCATACTGGTTATATTGGTCAAATCCAAAATGGCCGCCATCTGAGTTAAAGGTCAAGCGTAGTTCTAAAAGGAAAAAGACCAGTATGATAACATTTGATAAATTCATGAGGTTTCCGGGGTCGGATAATCTGATTATGATGTTCTTTTAACAATTTTATTTCACCATCCTGTCCTAAGGCTACAATGAAGGCCATTTTCTGGTTGAAGAAGATGAGGGAAGATGCGCCAAATTCACACTTGAGTGGGTATAAAGCTTGGCCGGCGCCCATATGTTTAATCATTAACTTTCCTCTGTGAAATGCATAATAAATTAGTTTTCGAGGGTTGGCAAAGAAAATAGATAAACAGTAGAAACAGATCATGAATAAAGAAATAAACAGCTTGTTCGATTTGTTTTTGAAGCATTATATTCGAAAACCCGGACAGCTTTATCTTTATTATCCATATAAATAACGTCTATAATCACTCTCAGATGGAAGATAATACCAATACGAAATGCATTAAGTAACGTCTAGACATAAAGGTCGAATCTCAACTTTATATTTCTTATTCTTCTTTTACATTTCGAAGCGTTGAATGGGATCTTAATCCTGTTTTTTCTAAATACATCAATGCCCCCATTTAGGCATACTTTGAATCTGGTCGCGCTTCGAAAAGTTTGTGGCCTAGCATTTTGCTTTTGTTGATGATCAAATAAAGAAAGCACCCTTTATAGATCAGGGAGAGTGTGAAAAAAAGCACACAGTAGGAGCAGTGCAATTTAAATATCAAGGGATGGATTAGAGTTTATTTCTAAAATGAAATGAAAGGACTATTTTATTTTCAAGAGTCCTCTCACTTCATTTAGGAAATAAACTCTCTTTATATCTTAGAGAAACTTCTCTTGAAGGTCAAATAAGCTCGAGAGCATCCTGCAGGTAGGGGCTCTTCCAGGCCCCTAAAGATGTGCCTAATTGTACGGATCCATTAGAAAGCAAAATAAGCCCAATAAATAATTTGTATATATATATATATATATGTACACATACATAATTATATAGTTCTCCTATGCAAACTTCCTCTGTGAAATGCATAATAAATCGTTTTCGAGGGTTGGCAATGAAAATAGATAAACAGTAGAAACAGACCATGAATAAAGAAATAAACAGCTTGGTCGATTTGTTTTGAGGCATTATCTTCAAAAACCCGGACAGCTTAAACTGTATTATCCTAAAAAAAATAACGTCTATAATCACTCTCAGATGGAATAAAATACAAATACGAAGTGCATTTTGCAACGTCTAGACATAAAGGTCGAACCTCAAATTTATTTTTCTTATTCTTCTTTTACATTTCGAAGCATTGCATCGGATCTTAATCCTGTTTTTCTACATACATTAATGCCCCCATTTAAGCATACTTTGAATCTGGTCAAGCTTCGAAAAGTTCGTGGCCTAGCAATTTGTTTCTGTTGATGATCAAATAAAGAAAGCAACCTTTATAGATCAGGTAGAGTGTTAAAAAAGCACACAGTAGGAGCCGTGCAATTTAAATATCAAGGGATGGGTGAGAGTTTATTTCCAAAAATTGAAATGAAAGGGCTATTTTATTTTCAAGAGTCCTTTCACTTCATTTAAGAAACAAACTCTCTTTATATCTTAGAAAAACTTCTCTTGAAAGTCAAATGAGCTCGAGAGCATCCTGGGGCTCTGCCCCGGAACCCCCGGCAGGGGATCTGCCAGGCCCCTAAAGTTGTGCCATATTGTATGGATCTATTGGAAAGCAAAATAAGCCCAATAAATAATTTGTATATATATATGTATACATACATATATATATATATATATAGTTCTCCTATGCAAACTTTCCTCTGTGAAATGCATAATAAGTTCGTTTTGGAGGGTTGGCACTGAAAATAGATAAACAGTAGAAAAAGACCATGAATAAAGAAATTAACAACTGGTCGATTTGTTTTGAAGCATTATCTTCAAAAACCCAGACAGCTTAAACTGTATTATCCTTAAAAACAATCTCTCTTACATGGTTATGTAACTAGTCAAGTTTGGCGCTATTTAAAACTCAATGATCTATTACATTGAAATAATCGTTAAGAATCATTAAAAATAATCATTGAATATCAAAGAAGTATTTTGATATTTGCACTAACCTAGACAATTTTGATTGAATTTTGAAACTTTGAAACGCTACTATTACGACTACTCATATTATCGCTTATTTAGGAGCGCTAAAAACAAAAGTACCATAGTTCTTACAAAATCGCAGAATTCGAAGAGAAACTTAAAGGCCCGAATTCACAAAGCAAGGTTTGAGCTCAGACCAAGGTTTATGTGCGTCATATGACGCGTTTCAGGTTTGAGTTCAGACCTTGGTCTGAAATGCATTTCACAAAGCCGGTTTGTCCTCAGACCAAGGTTTATGTACGTCATATGACGCGTTTAAGGTTTGAGTTCAGACCTTGGTCTGAAATTACATTTCACAAAGCAAGGTTTGTCCTCAGACCAGGTTTATGTACGTCATCAGACCCAAAATTTACAGACTGCTCAGATAGGAGGTTTGTAATTTCTCAAACCTGGTTTGAGAGCTATCAACCAATCAGGATGCAGCACTGGGTGGAGATAATTTATGCTCGATTGATTTTATCCAAATAATTCACCGCCAAAACAATCTGCGATAGTATCTGGTCAGCCCGATTTTAGTGCCATTGAAATCTCTCAATCTCTCGATCCTTTCCTTAAAATCGTAAGTATAAAACCTGTACATGTAGTCGAATTCATACTCTTCACGTTACTGACATTTCACTATTTGATATGCTTTATAACTTTCCATTTTCCATGAAATGTTCGATGTTTTCATATCCGACGGCCTCTCAATTCCAGAGTTCAGGGACTGAGTCTGACGGAGCTCGAGTCCAACGCCCAAGGCGGCGGCGGAGCTCGCAGCCTCTGACCCTGGGCTGGAGTTGGGCCTAGCCGGGCCGGGCCTACAGTAGATATCTGAGTATGACTGTCATGTTTAATTTTGTCTTGTTGTCAGCAATGCCATGACACATGCCAATTAGACTAGGCCTAGACCTATTCATGATAATGATAATACCAGGCTCTAGCCTAGGCCTGGCAATGATGATGTCCATCACTTGACTTGGACACTGGTCTAGTGGTACCTAAATAAATAGAAATTGAAGTGGCATCAGCAATGACAATGTTCCCCAAAATGAATCACACTGACAAGCATAGACCAAAAGCTTCAGTCTCTCTATATTGCCGGTTGTTCACTGAGACTACGTCTGGCTCCACTAGACCTCCGATTATAGAATGTCAACAAATGTCAGTTTTATTATTTTTATTAAAGAAATGACCCATATCAGACGGTTATTTCTGTTTATGAGTCATGACAAGCAAAGCTTTTATTAAATTTAGATCTGGTTCTAATTGTCTTAATTAACTGGCTTAGTCCCCAGAGCCAGGATCACCCACAAAGTCACAAGCACAAGTAACATTTCTTTATTTTAAAAACATTGTTTGAACATTTGTTTCATTTTATCTTCACTCCAGTAAAGATGGTAGAAATGCAGCTGATTCAGCATAATGAGCTGGTGTACCTGGAGGAGGAGCTGGAGCAATATATAGCAGCACACCCGGGCAGAGGCCTCTGAGATTGGGAAAACCCGCTGGATGATGAGCCTTTTGTTTTAGATTGAGGTACTTTGAATTCAAATTCTGTATTGGGAAAGTTGGCGAAAACATGGCCAAACTACTTGATGAATATTGTTAACATAGACTAGCTATAAAAAAGGGCTTCTGTTGTAAAATCCAACCCTAGTGTCGTTATTAAAATCCAGAAATGTTTCAATTCATGTTGACCGCCTAAATTCACTGTTCGTTTGCCCCGCTCCGCTGGTCTGCCTACGACCGTGCAAGCCCCTAAAGCCATGCACATGTGTGTTTACATAAATTTATTCAATTTCTAAGCATTTTCTGTCATATTCCATACATTGGAAGATTAGTTATGATATTTATTCTTTTACATGGTAGGTGATGAAAGCATTAATTTTCATAATATGTGTGTGGGGCATTTCCCAATACTGTTATTTGGCTTTAATACATGAGGAAATTATTCAGATTATGTGTTGGAAACAAGTTTGTGATTTGTTGCTTAAATTTCACAAAAGGTGAAGCCGTGAAGGAGATTAGAAAAGGCATAGACAATTTTGTCTTTTATGTTAAATTGATTCACACCACATCTAGAAATCAGGATAATTTTTGTTTTTAAGTGACAGTTACAGTTGGGGATGCAAAAATATTTAATAGCATAAACCAGCAAAAAAATGATTTATTTGAATGCTTGTTTTTTTTTTTTTTTTTAAAAGGTAATTCGATCTAAAGGATGCACGGTGAGGAGGCGGCATGCCGTGTCACATTCATCTGTTTGCCGAATGGAGAGTAGTGAGGGATGTTTCCGAAGCTGTTGTCAGAAGAAAGGGACAAGTCATGAAGTTTCCTACAAGTTACAACAAGGCAAAAAGTGACTACTATTCAGAAGCAGTTTTTCCAGTACTGCAGATTTCCAGGAGTTGCTGTTGATGGGACACATGTTTACATCAGGAGCCCTGGTGGGGCAAGAGCCAGGTACTACTTCAATAGGAAGAACAGGTACTCCATCGATGTTCAGGTGAGAATAAATGAATACATCATGACTGGATTCAGCACGGCTTTCCCTTTAGACCTTTTTTTGTACCTTGCAAAATGTTCACATTAGATATATACACTCTCCAGTCTTGTGTGTTGTACATCCATGCTATTTCATTGGTGACCAATGCAAGATTTCTAGTGGCCAAATGGATATTAAAGTAATATTCGCGTACAGGTACTCATTTCACTGCCTTTGTACACAGTTAAGAATATCCAATGGATAGTTAAACTTAAAAATCCTAACACTCGTTAATATCTTTTTAACGAAAGGGAAATTTGAAAAATCAAAACTTGTTCCATCCTTCTATTGGCAATGCAGATATGACCTCTAGATTTCTGATATTTTTTTGATGGCCATGGCAATTGGGCCACTGTTTTTGCCATTGATCAATGAAAGAAAAAACAACAAAGAGAAGCATGTAAATTGATCAATGGCAATTACCACTATATATTTTAAACTATAGAAAAACAAACAGGTTCATTTACCATAAAAAGATGAGAGAGTGGGTACCCCCTCCCCCCCCCCCCCCACACACACAAAGCATTTGTTGTTTTAGGCTCGAAATGTTTTGTTAAAAGTGAGATTATTTTTGTTTACATTGTTACAAGATAAACAATGAAAACATGAGTTAAAAATGAAGAAATACTTCATCATTCAGTCAATAAATATAGGGTAATTAGCATTTTCTTCCAATTTGTGTTGTATAAATAGATATTGAAAAGCAATTATCACATATTCAACTGCATTTGCATTAATTACCATAATTAACAAGTGAAATTTATACATTTCACGGCCTATCTGAAGTGTGAAATGAGTGAGTTTCAATAACTAATGAATGCCAACATGTTATTTCATATTGACAGGTTGTCTGTGATTATGCTGGGAAAATAACTAGTATCGTTGCAAGGTGGCCTGGACTGGTAGCAGCCAAGATGCCAGGATCTTTTCTGAGTGTGCACTGAATTGACAGCTTGATGCTAGGGCATATGAATAACAGTTGATTCTTGGAGATAGACTATAGGGTAGGTAGATTTTTTCTTTATATAAAAACATTTGTTTATTCTTTTTCTTAATCAATCTTGTTTCCTTTTTTGTATTTGGCCAACATGTGACATGTTAGGAATGTTCATTCGGTAATATAGTAACAACTCGCATTAAGTAATTAATTCAAACGAGCTCATGTGCTTTTACATTTCAGTTCACAAATCATAATTAATGTTTTTGAAATCTGGATGCAACTTGATTAGTTTGTTGTCAAGAGGAACCTCATAGTTTTTGTATTAGTGACACAGGATTGAATTATTCCTGATTATGTGTACAATACATTGTATCCTTTTCTTTAGTATTACCCCCCCCCCCCCCCCCCACCCCCACCCCCCTCCAAGAAAAAAAATGAACAAGTTGAAATTAAGAATATTGTTTATGATATTGTTTATTTTGTCCATTCGATTTTGCAGGTATCCATGCCTTCTCTGCCTCATCAGAAGCCATTTCTTCATTCAGAGGGTCGACCACAGATGTGCTTTAAAGGCCATCTGTACTAGTTCAGCCAAAGAGGATTAGACAACCCAGCGAGGTCACTGACGGGAGGCTATCTCATCAATACAGTTCTCAATTAACATAAGAAAAAGAGGATCATGGGGGATTAACAGGCACAGATTGGGGAAGTTTTCTATATAGAGGGAGCAAGTAGCTACAAGTAGTACAGTGGGGCTTTAACACTTCACACACAAAAAAGGGAGATGTGTGATTGAGCACATATTTATTAAATGCAAGGATGAGGACGTTCCATGCCTCATCAATCTAAGAGAGAAGGTCGACACTTCTTAATTATTTTTATGCTTTCCTGTTACCCATATTGGGGAAATTCATGTTGTTCAAATATAGCATTGGTTTGGCCAAGTATAGCCTAAAACAGCTAACACTGGAGCTTACTAACAAGCATTTATTGCTTTCTTAGCTGTCAAGTAAAATAACTACCACTATCTATCTATTTAGTGAGCTATACATTATTTAATGAAGGATTCCACAAAAAATTTCAATGTATACGGTAATAAGTTATAAAATACAGATTTAACTCAATTGCAACTGGAATTACCTCGAAATGTATTTCTCCCTGCTCCCTGGTGTTCCCACAATACTTTGTAGTTATGCAGCATTACATCAAGAACCTGGGTGTTGAACTGTTGATTATTTATGAATATTTTTGATGTTATGTTTAGTTGATAAGTATTTGTTGTCACTCTGACGGTATTTGTAATTAAGTGTTCTCTGTAGATTAAATGCACCCGATTTAACTATAATAAGCATTGTATACACTGCTGAGTTGAGGGGTGGGTCAATATAAATTATTTGGTTGTCAGCTAGGGGAGAGTATTCCAACAAATATTATTTACTGTACTAAGCGAAGTCAGAATTAAAGACTTTTATGTGCAAATTTGAATTTCGTCACCCATTTTGTTGTATTTCTGATTTTCTTTCTGCTAATAAGTAATAACGCTACAGTGAGACTTTTAATTGGCCTTCCAGAGCCTCTCTTAACCTCTAGTGGGCTATATTTCATATAAACATGCTACAAAATTTACAAATGTGAACTGCATTGTTTGAACAAACGGTAGATTACTATTGTGTTGTATGCTCAATTATTTATGTAAAACATGAAAATACAAATACAATATTCTTGCTTTCATATATTAACAAAGATAACTGAAATAGATATGTGTCAGATTATCTCTCTCTCTTTCTCCCTTTTTTTTTTTTTGGGGGGGGTGCAGATGTGTGCAGTTTGCATGGTTTTGCATTATGTGTTTCATTGCAAAAAAGAAAAAAGAGAGAGAGAGAAAGTTGAATAGAGAGAGAGAGGGGACAAAGAAAAAAATTAATAGAGAGAGAAAGGGAGGGAGAGAGAGAGAGAGAGAGGGGAGAAAGAAAAAGAATTAATAGAGAGAGAGAACAAAAATGGGTAGAAAGAGAGAGGAGGGACGGGACAGAGAAAGAGACAGGGAGGGAGAGAGAGAAAGATGAATAGAGAGAGAGGGGAGAAAGAAAAAGAATTAATAGAGAGAGAAAGGGAGGGAGAGGAGGGACGGGGACAGAGAAAGGGACAGGGAGGGAGAGAGAAAGAAAAGATGGCCAGCATAGAGGAATTTTTTAAAAATTAATATTATATGGAAACAAATCATTTACCAGTTACAATTTTGATGTGAAAAAATAGCCAGTTGGGGAAACAAACGGGGAACTAGTT
The DNA here is from genome assembly GCA_035222895.1 of Strongylocentrotus droebachiensis. NCBI lineage: Eukaryota > Metazoa > Echinodermata > Echinoidea > Camarodonta > Strongylocentrotidae > Strongylocentrotus > Strongylocentrotus droebachiensis. Next base: position 4,371 of record JAVYIG010015794.1, on the reverse strand, counting down.
AAAATAATAATTGATTGACCATTAATTCTAACAAAATAACTATATAGATCTAAAGTAATTAACAATTGCAATCAAATGAATTAATATATTAATCACAATAAAAACTTAATTCATATTAAATCATTATTATTATTATTATTATTATTGTTAGGTGATTTTATTGATAAGAATTTGTAGCCCCCAAAACAATAAGGCTCTTACAGTTAATTTAGAAGAGCCCTTGACAACCTTAGATGTATTAATCTAACGAAGGTTTTCAGGTGCCGATGTCAATTTGTTCTGGGTCAGATTGAGTGCTTCACCAGCACCACACAAATGTGAGTACGTGGGGCACTTTCTGCATCGGCGCGCCAGTTTGGTTCGATTAATTCATGAAAATGCAATTCAAAAGTTTATTTCAGAGATGTTCTAACCATCATCTTTTCAAGATTGCTCATTAAGATGTCCGGATCGTACTAACAATGCTTAGTTTAACAGTTTTGTCAATTCTTAACATTTAAACCCTAGCCCATAAAAATTATGTTAGAAACCCTATGGCTGAGACTAGTTTTACAAACCTTGGTCCGAGGTTTGGGGATTACAGACCGAAGTTTATACAAACCTTCCTTTGTGGAATGGGTTTGAAAATAAACCAGGTTTGAGCTCAGACCAAGGTCTGTATAAACCTTGGTCTGATCAAACCGGGTCTGTCCTCAGACCTCCGTTGTGAATTCGGGCCAAAATGTCTACGTTATCAATTAACATACCATTACAATAAATTTCGGCGATTGCACTCTCTTTTTTCAAGATATTGGCACACAAAATGCTGGACTTAGCTCATGCTGCAATTATAATTATAAACCTTTAGTTCAGTCAGGAATCACATGACGTGTACAAGAGTGTTCGACGGGTCCGCCCCCCCCCCCCACTGGCAATAATAATAATAATAATAATAATAAATATATATACAGTGCGTCCCAGAAAAAACGAAACCGAGAAGTATCGATGTTTTATCATAACTTAATCACAACCATAATTAATGAATGATACATATTTGGAAAGCTTAAAGTCTCCTCTTTCAGTTGATGCTACTCAGATGATACATATTTCACGCATGAGTGATTAAAAGCAATTTGAAGGAAGGAAACCAAAAAGACATTTGGCGGGCGGTATCTGAATTTCGAAGAAAAATTCACATTTCTAGAAAGTTGAGTTTCTGCCCTTTCATATGACACCTCAATCAGGAAAAATGAGCGAGGAATGACAAAGTTCTGTTTGTTTAAGGTAGTGCTTGCATTTCCATAATTTTAGTAAACGAATTCGTTTTCACTGGATGCCTGCCGTATCAATAAACGAAATTAACAAAAGACTTAACTCCGTTTTGTTGACAATCAGCCGTATACGAGAGTCTTCATGCATGGCTGATTGTCAACGAAACGGAGTTAAGTCTTTTGTCAAATCTGCTTTTTGTAGTTTTCATTTTGATATCCACCACACGAACGCTTCCTCTCCCTACTTACTTGCTACCAGCCGAAGATGGCGTGATCATTAAACTAGGACGCCTGGCGAAAACGGGCTGGTGAGCATAATTGTGAGTTTGTTTATAACTCCATCTTCGACGGCTGGAATTAAGTGTGTAGGGAATTATAAAGAACCGGGCGCGTCTTATTTGTTCGTACCACGGCATTGTCGGCGTGCAATTGACGTCGGAGCAAATGTCGCTGTGGTTTTTTCCAGAAGAAATGGATTAAAACAGTTTTACTTTCCCATATTGTAGTATGCTACTAATAACAATGCAAATTTGATGATGTGATTTTGTCGGTATTCTGAAGAAATTGAGAAACAGTCTTACCTTCTTATATTATACAGTACAACAATATTTTTTTTTATTATTTAATGATATGATCTCCTATTTTTTAAGAGGAAATGTTGAAATAGAGAAACAGATTTGCTTTCTCGTATCGTATTAGGCTACAAGTGATGTGATCTCTTTTTAATCTCTTTTGCTTTTTTCCAGAAGAAATGGATAAACAGTTATACTTTCTCATATTATATTATGCTACTTAACAATGCAAAGTTGATGATCTGATTTTATTAGTGTTCTGAGGAATTCCTGAAGAAATTGAGAAGCAGTCCTACCTACTCACATTATATTTTGCAACAATTTTCTCTGTTTTTTTTGTTTATGATGTGATCTCTTTATTTTCTCGGAATAAATGTTGGAATAGAGAAAAAGTTTTGCTTTCTCATATCATGTTGTGCTACAAATTTGATGATGTGATCTCTGTAATCTCTTAGGCCCGAATTCACAAAGGAGGTTTGTCGACAAACCTTGGTTTTCTTGCGTCATATGACGCGTTTTTACAAACCAGGTTTGTAAAAAAAAAAACGCGTCAAAACGCGTCATATGACGTACATAAACCTCGGTTTGTCGACAAACCTCCTTTGTGGATTCGGGCCATTATGTTTTGGTGGTTATACCTTTTCATATTATATGATGCTATTTAACAATGCAAAGTTGATTATATGATTCTCTTAGTTTTCTGCCCTTACAAAAAAAAACTAATGGTAAATGAATGGTTTTGAATGGTAGCGTCAATGGTAAATGGTATTTCAATGGTGTGCCAATGGTGGATTCTGTATGGTGAATGGTGTTTCAATGGTGGATTCTGTATGGTGAATGGTGTTTCAATGGTGGTGTATGATGGTGAATGGTGTTTCAATGGTGTGCCAATGGTGGATTCTGTATGGTGAATGGTGTTTCAATGGTGGAATTGTATGGTCAATGGTGTTTCAATGGTGGCGTCTGTATGGTGAATGGTGTTTCAATGGTGGAATTGTATCGTGAATGGTGTTTCAATGGTAGAGTCTGTATGGTGAATGGTGTTTCAATGGTGGAATTGTATGGTCAATGGTGTTTCAATGGTGGAATTGTATGGTCAATGGTGTTTCAATGGTGGAGTTTGTATGATGAATGGTGTTTCAATGGTAGAGTCTGTATGGTGAATGGTGTTTCAATGGGGCGACTGATGGTGAATGGTGTTTCAATGGTAGAGTCTGTATGGTAAATGGTGTTTCACTGGTAGTGACTTTGAGAAAACTAGGTGTCCCTTATACTTTGAACTACAATTTACTCTGTGATTTCGCTTTATTTTTTTGCGAAATTTTCTTCATGATCAACGTTTCAATGCTGACAAACTGCAAGGAATAATACCCTAGTCCTCAGGAACAATGATGGATCTTTATTTTTTCTTCAACTTGTAGTAATTTTGGATCTGATATGTGTCTCTTTACCGTGGGTAACTGCTGTGTTATGCCTGTGGTCCCACTCATATAACTCTGTGATGTACATTATTATACAATTTTTCGTTATACAACGGTCCAATTATTGGGTATAACCTCCCAACTCATCTAAAAAATAGTAAGACCGTAAAACAGTTCAAACGATTAGTTAAACAACACCTACTGAACTCATAAATGATAATATTTTGTTGATGTTTCCTATCTTTTCTTCCTTATCTTGTTTTCAAATTTAAATTTTGATGTTTTTGTTATGTTTTTGTTAAAGTTTTTTTTGTAATAATTGTTTGATATTTTTCTTACAATGTATAATATTTTATGTTTATTCTTGTTATTTGTTAAGGGCTCACTTTCAACAAGCCAATTTAGTGCTCTTTATGACCCTTACAAACAAATGTTTGATGGTATACCATTCGGAAGTACCACTGAAAATACCATACGGATACCATTCACAAACACCATTTAAATACCATTCGGATACCATTGAGATTATGCTCGCAACGTAACATTGGGAACCATTCATCTACCAGTGAAACAGGCGCCGGCCAAAAAAAAGAGAGGTAGTAGTAGTAGTATTTATTTCCGTATAAAAACATAGTAAAAATGCATAAAATACGGTGGATAGCCCACATTCAGCTAACCCGACATGGGAAAGCTGGTCTTCCGTGGGGTCCGAAAGAATTACATAAACAAAACAGAAACATAAATACATATATGAACAACAGTAAATACATTTTGAAGAAAGAAAAACAAAAAGAAGTAATATAAAATAAAGGGATAAAAAAAAAAAAAAAAAAAAAAAAAAAAAACATTTCATAAAAAACAAGTAATCATAACAAGATAATGAGGGGGGGGGACCATGTGCTACTGTAACAGTTCTGCAATCTTAGATTTGAATGTATTAACACTAGGGGACGATTTGATATGAGGAGGAAGTGTGTTGTAGGCCTTTGCGTTTCTATACTTGAATGATCTTTTGAGGTAATTTGTTCTCGGTTTGGGTAAGAGAAGAAAAAAGTAAGAGGACGTAGGAAGAAAAAGGGAAAAGGAGTCGAGAACGGTACAACGAATCGTCTTCTTTCTCTAATAATT